>OY747717.1:14632500-14857500 GCA_963556495.2 Valencia hispanica | reverse complement strand
GTTCCAATAGCATTTAACAGTTTTTTTTCTTTTCTTTTTTTCTTAAAGACCTCTTGACACGAACTTGACATTTTTAAACATAACATAAAATAAAGAAATCTGAACCCAATGGACTATGTCAAAGTCATTAACACGCCTTGCATAATCCTACTGAGAGCAAAAAACCGCTGCTGTGACTAGCATTTTAGTACTGTATAGCCACGCACTGAACGAGCAGAAAGCCGGAAGTGACGTTAGTGAGAGAACGCATTCTGTTTGTTGGCACATTTGACAGCGGCTTTTCAACTAAGACTGGGACTGCTATTTTCTATTTTTGACAAAGAAAACTGATCGTAATGCCTTCGCGTTGTGTTGGGGGATTTTGCTCAAATACACACAAGGACGGTGTCAGTTTAAGTTTCCCAAAGACCCAGAGACTGTCTAAGTGGGTGAAACAGGTTAGACAGACCCATGAGAAGTGGCCTCCCTCTTCCTCCTCCTCTGTTCGGAACAGTTTGAGCAGAATTGTTTTGATTACAATGATAAAGGAATCCCTGGGTTGTTTAGTTCAACACAAGCGTGTGTTGCTGCCGGCAGCTGTACCGGCAGTGTTCAGCAGAAGTGTGACAGCGTGTGGCGGCGGTACCCGTGGTGGTGCTTGTGGACTGCGATGCGACACTGACAGTGGAAGTCGAGCTCGTAGGACTAGGGATGCTGACGCTGACTGCCCAGTTAGCTCTTGTGTCCTGAAGCATAGGCGTCATTTTAGCCGGGGACATGTCACCACCACTTTTCTAAACCTGATGCGGAATTTCTTACCAGCGCAGATCTAACATCCACTGCTCCCAGCACAATTTCTACATAATCAGTATCTGAACTGACTATTATTTAAATTACTCCATTGCACTTTCTTATACAGTCATGGTTTCTTTCTGCGCAGATGCTGCAGCATTCTTTGCAGTGGATACCTCCAGGTTTTAAAAGACAGCCCATATGCAAACACGTTCAGAGCAGAGTCCTGCAGTACCACTGGTTCCCGTTTCAAGATGTAAAAATACATCAATTAAATTTTATGGCTCTGGCTTAAATTTCTTTACTGCAGGTTAAAAAATATTATTTTAATACTTTTGTTTGTTTATGACTCCCAAAGAGAATGGTATTTCTATATTGTGTTTGTGGAGAGAGCATGTGTTAGGTTATTTTAACTCACAGGTTTACCTAGAAAGAAAAGCACGCACAGAGAAAATGTGAAATGTGTTTGCTCAGCTGAGGGAGAATCATGCAGTAAAAGAAACTGACCAGCAGAGTCTCAAAGATGTTGAGACTTACAGCTTCTATTTATTCACACATGTGGACCGTTTCACCACACCCCCATTGTCCATTGTCTTATCTTATCACCATACAACACACAGCAGTACTGTTTCTAACACAATGGCACTTTGTAGGTTTGTTTGTAGTTTTGTAGGAGCATCCTGTTTGGACAGCATAAAATCTTACCCCCACACTAAAAGTTACTTCCCCTAGTCTTGTCACACAAAGTTAAACAAAAGAACAGACTGCATTTATCACATTCTCCAACAGCATGCCAGAATATTCCCCCAGCTTTGCGCTGGCAGCGGAATGTTACCGCTATCCTGCGCTGCCAGAGAGAGATTTCTGCGACTGCATTTGTGATTCAGGAACGGAGAGCGCAGATAAAGCCAGAGACTGTGGACAATATTTTGTTTCTGCACAGAGATCTCTGCATTAAATTAATTTCAGATGTACAATGTTTCAAAGAAATAAAAGGGACATTATTCATTGTAATATAATTTACAGTCACTTGGGGATTGTGTTATTTTCTGTCTTTGATCGTTTTTTTTAAAACGGTAGCTTAATGGAAAAATGTAAAGACCGTTGTTAAAGTGAGGCAGGAAAATCGAGTGAGAAAATGATGCAGGACATCACACAAGTCCACTTTCTGACGAGCGGCTGAACCACTCCACTACTCAATCAGGTAGTGAGTGCATTCACAAAAAGGAATAGGCCTACCATCTGAAGAGCTGAAAGAGCCAGCTCTTTATGGTGAGTCAAGCTAAAAGAACTGGCTCTCCTAAAAGAGCTGAAATTCCCATGACTAGAATTCAGTAATGGCGGCCCTCGATTGAATATGAGGGAGAGAGGGAGGGCGGACTTCACACAGCATAGGTAGGTCTGCGATGTCTATATATGGTATATCCTGCGCCGACTTGACGCCAAGTCGGCCAGAAATTAAAACCACGTATTTGAGTGCACGTGGGCTGGTTGACGAACCCAGGGGTAAACAAACGCTTCACTTTTAAATTTCGGCTTCCCGGGCAGTGTATAATCGTTAGGCAATCATAACATACCTTTTTTCTCATGGAAAAGTGAAAATTACAGGTCATGACTCCTTTAACTAAAATGAATGAAGAATTAAATAATATTGAATATGTTTCAGATTTTTTCAAAATTTAAAAAACTGTCAAAGACAGAAAATAACGGGATCCCTGATTAAATGTAAATCAGTTTTAAAACTGATTTACCATATTTACATTATTTAGGCTAATGTTTATTTTTCAGTTCACTATTAAAATCACTACACGTTAATATTATTATGCTCATTTATATGAGTTTGTTAATTATTTGAAAAGAGAAGAAGCCACGATTAAAAGTTATTTCTAATCCTTACCAACCTGTGTTTCCCTGACGTCACTTCTCCCGCTAGCTTCTCTGACCCGCTTTCTTCTATCCATCTCAGTTGTTGTGTACGGCTCGTACCTGTAAGGTTCCATGCCTCTAGAAGCACCAGAACCGGCTGCATTTTCCACCTCTAAAACCATCTCAAGGCTAAAACTGGAGGAAGAATCTTCCGAGCCTTCAAATATGAGCGCCTCCATCATGCCTGACAGCGGAGTTTTCGGACTGTTCAGTCTGAGCGGTTCTGTTGCTGACGTCACATGGAGACGTAGCTTTGAAGCCGCGGTTAAGCTAATATTTTTGAAACTCTAATTATCGCGTAAAATCAATGCCTGTTCGGCTCATAAATTTACACAACCACATACTTTGACAAGATGCATTATGTTATAATACATTTACATGAAGTCAGCTTCGCGTCATGGGATCTTTAAGCAATCATCTGACATGTAGATAGCATCTAGTAGTTGTCATGGAAACTCGCTGCTGAGGTTCTCTGACAGTGAGCTCCTGTCTGTGAAGGGTGACACTTAGGTCATTGTTTAAGTGTGTGTTTCATGGTTCCATTTCATTTTAACTTTTTAATAACTAATTTCAATTGGCCTGAGTTTTGATTTAGAAAGTTTTGGTAAGAAACTCTTGTCTTGTAGCTAAATCCAGATTTATGAAGATTAGCACACATCTGCATTACCTAAATCTGTGTCACATAATATTCATACACTAGGGCACAAAAGTTGTGGATTACTAACTAAAAGTTATTGGACATTTAATCAAATTAAAGAAATAAGCAAAAAAAAATTACTTTAGGTTACATTTATTTACAAAAATTGTGAATGCACTAATATATATGTTTTAATTAAATTTGTGTTTATAATTAATTTTTCAATTAACAATCAATAGGTTGTAAATGATAAGCCCAAGATTTAATAGATTGTAGATAATAGATTGTGAATCTAGTATTGAAGATGTATTTATTATCTTTCGTTCATTAGCACAATTTTCTTTACTGTTTGTAATATGGATTTAAAAAATAACAGCTTTTGTAGCTCTTAATAAATACATTGTTTACCGAGATTGAGAGTCCGTATTGTAATACTGAAGAACGAGGTGACAGGGCTGTACAAGTGCAAAGAGAATCAAAAGGTTTATTTGTTTCGAATACCAACCACACATACACTCAATCAAAATCTTAACACTAGCTAAGACATCGCAATGATCTTAAATAATGCTACAACAATAAAATATCTTTTTTTAATATTCATTTTGTAGGTGGAGCCAATAAAAGTGGATGGCAATGAAAATTTATGAAATATGTCCATCTTGATCCTGTCGACAGCTTGCAAGCTTTGTGAAGGAGTATCGGTTCTTTTCATCCATTTATCCACGTTTTATACCCACTTAATTTTTAGCAGTCATTATGGCTGTGTATAGATCACCAGTCCATCACAGGGCAAAACTGTCTTTTAAATTAACTTTTTAACCCGTTGAAATTCCGAGGGCCCGCAGGCGGGCCCAGGGCATTTCCTAGTTTAAATCCACCAATTTTCTGACTTCTAACTTTTATGAACCTATACATGTTTTATATCATTGGAAAGCTAAGAGTCTTGTGATTCCAATTATGCCTGGCGTTTAAGGATACAATCATAACTGAAAACACAGTGAGCGCTTTTGCCAACACAAACGTTCTCCTGATGGAGGTATGAAAATATGGAACTCACCACTTTGTACTCCAATAAACGTGACAAAACCGATCCATTTCGAACAAAAATGGTCTTTTTACATCAATAAGGGTCCGATTAAAGTCCTCCGATAAAGTTATTAGACCAGGACAACTGCAAAACCAATAAAAAATGTAAAACAAACAATGAAAATGCGCTCCCGAAATGTCTGGCCATTTTTATAGTCTTTATGGCTTTGTTTCCGATTCATTCGCTTCCACTTCCGCCTACAAAGGTCACTGAGCATGCCCAGAAGGGACATTTAAAAAAAAAAAAAAATCATTCGGTGTTTTCCTTACGTAGGGTACATCTCCAACCAATGGCGCATGGATGGAAAGTCACGTTATGGTAAATAACTCGAACCAATTGCGGTCCAGAACTTTGATGATTGACGCATGACGAATAGCCAATGTAATGCTGTAAACGCAGACATATAACATGACCGGGCGGACTTGTTCGCAGCCATTGTATATGACGTGCGTAAAATGTCTTCTTCATGAAGAGATTACGCACAGTGCGTACCAGTAACATATTGTTTCAGCACTGTGTCCAAACACCCTTTATGATCAAAATACAACATTGAAGGAAGCCGTGGAGCTTCATATGGTAAGATGAAGTTATGATTCTGATGATATTTTTAATTCAGTGAGGACTACGGCATTTACCCAGGAGATGGCGCATATTTCACACTTTTGACCACCTTTGACCTGTAGTTATAAAAATGTGTGCAGAATATTCATTTTTTGGTTTATTGCTGTCAAATTTGCTGTGGATGAAGGTAATACTTCAGACTTTAGACCCACAGTGTGTTTTAGGTCACCACCTCTTTTTAAAGCCATTTTTACAGCATGTATTTATATAAAATAAATATTCGGACAGAAATAAAATAATTTTTGGGGGTATTAAAATTAATATTGCTTGGTAACAATAGCACTCAGAGATATTAACACAGTTCTGAGATACATTTTAGAGTGTTTGCTTTCCAAAGAGACCCCAGCCATGTCTTTACTCAAAATGGTTCAAGAACAGCTTTAAGTTAATTTTGGGAATGCGTTTAAAAAAAATGTAGGGCGGAAAGTGCAGGAATTTTTAATCTACTTTTTAACTAAATACAAATTATGTGGTAATGATTTTTAGTTTTTGTAGCTGAGCTATAATTTGGGCTATTTAATCTTCTCATAACAGATGTACACTTTGGCTTTCAAAGATACTAATGACAGGTAATGTCTATGAGCTCCAAGGCTTCTCAGCGTATGAATACTTCTGGAAAATTCAGACCTGCAAACGCCACCACTCTGCAGCCAACTTGTGCATATTAAATTATAAGTCATTTTCACACTAATCTCAAAGAAGATTCTATATACCTTGCAGAATGCAGAGTCCTGTCAGAAGGATGGAAAGAACACCCTTATCGGGGAAAGATGTTTTTTTTTACTAAAACAGTTTTAAGAACTAAAAATAAGTTTACAATTCACTCCAGATTAAAGTTTAAAATTTTTCCTTTGTTTGGGTGCTTCTGTTGCATCTGAATGACTCCACAGGCTCAATCAGGCTGGCAAACTTGAGTCACCCCTGGGGATGGTAAAGAGGGATCAGCCAAATGTAACGGGACAGCGGGTCATTGAACAATACAATTGTCAAGTTTGTGGCAGAGCAGCAGCGAGGATGTGCAGTCGGTGATGTAAATAAGCGGCAGTGTTGCGAAGGTCAGTCAGGAGCAAATATGCACACCAAATGATGGCTTATTTGCATCTGTTTCCTTGACATCTTCCAAACTTCATGTATGCTTCATACGTTTCGCTGTCACTGCCCCCAATGTTTATGCATTCTTCATGAACTATATGTGTGTCTATTCTCCTCTGGGACAAATAGCGTGAAGATATATACATAAAGAACAAGACAAAGGCCATATCGATATGATTTTTTCCCCGTTTTTAACAAAAACTTTTCTTAAGGAAAGAAAAGTTTGAAAAGAAAGAAAAGACTCTGATAAGGAGTGAAAAGGTCAATACTCTGCTGATGAGCACAGATGCCCCAGAATAGCCAGGGATGACTGATCGGAGAAAGCAAACAGCTAGAGAAGAGACTGAAGAATACTTGAGTGGGAAACCACATTTGGCCTGAGGTTTGGGAAAACATGCCAGGACCAAAGGTCTGACCTTGATACAAGCATCTGAGACAAAGTGTAAAACAGAGGGGAGGTTCCTAAGAACCTTGACAGAGTACAGAGATTTTGAAGAATGTAAGGAGATGAATCGAGATCAGCAGGTCAGCTCATAGGAAGGTTACAAATCAAATGGGAGCAACTGGAATTATACGAAGACAGAATAAGTTTCATTTCTGTAGCAAACCGTTCAGAAGGTAGCTGAGTTCCCTTAACTCAAGACTAAAAACCCATTTGCTTAGATTTGATTATTAGTAACTGGAACATAGATTATTTCTAGTCTTCATTCCAATGTTTTATGATGACATTTGAGATGTAAGCACCTTGAATTTATTGTTGTTGAAATGTGCTATACAAATAAACTTGCCTTGCCTTAAATGAAAATACTGTACTGTATTAGATGATCAAGATCCATACCTTATTGCCTTCACTATATTAGGCTAAATCTTCTATAATGTATGTAATGTATGTTTTTCTTTTCAAGAAAATGTAACAATAGCTGCCATTAATATAATCACAATATCCCAAGACTTATTAGATTGTAGATGATAGATTGTGAAGTTGGAATTGAACATTTATTTATTATCTTTTGTTCATGATTTTCTTTACTGTTTGCAATATGGATTAAAAAATAATAGCTTTTGGAGTTCTTGATGAATAAATTGGGAGATGGGAGATGAAGATGAGCTGCTGCTGAGATCTCTCGAGAGCTGTACGTAAGTAATATGGCGGTAAACTGGTAAAACAACCAAACTCGGGTAAAAACAAACCATAACATTCGAGCCAAATATAGCAAACCTTTAATAATAATAACCATTATTTTGTATTTCTCCATAAAACAAACTGGACGAGGAAACCTTGCACAGCCTGGAAAGCTATTTAGACGAGTGCTTTGACAACATTGTTATGGGCAAGCTACAAAAATCCACCTCTGCTATGCCGACAAGGACACCATCACAGAAACGCACCCGTTCTGAGGCCAGCACCTCCACCATCTCTCCAGAGAAAAGCTACAGCGATATCCTGGACTCAATAGATAAGAAGCTAACCAGCCTAGACGCCCGTCTGGCCCTGGTTAAGGTTCTCCACAAAGAATTTCAAGCTCTAAGGGAATCTCTGGAGTTCAGCCAACAACAGGTAGCATGGCTCGCTGCAGAAAACCAAACGCTTAGAGATGGTGTAAAGAAACTCACCGAGGGGATGACGCAGCTGTCCGGAGAAAGTAAGAGGATGAAAGAAACTATCTGGGATATACAGGCCAGGGGAATGCGAGATAATCTAGTTTTTTTCTGGGATCCCAAAACAAGCTGAGGACGACGCTGAATCCACCGTCCGAGATTTTCTCCAACATCAGTTAAAGCTCCCAAGCGACACAGTAAAAAAGATCACTTTTCACCGCGTCCAGGTAAGAAGCCCAACAACAGCCGGCCGCGACCTATTGTTGCTCATCGAGCACTACAAGCAAAAAGAGCAGGTCAGAGGCCGGGGAAGAGAGCTGCGGGGAACGAATTACAGCGTTAATGATCAATATCTGAAGGAAATCCTGGATAGAAGGCGCGTTTTGTTCCCAATCAGGAAGTAATGTATCAGCGAAGGCACCAGAGCTACAGTAGCAGTAGATTCAATTTTTCAATTCAGTTAATTTATATAGCGCCAATTCACAACAGATATCATCTCAAGGCACTTAACAAGAAGTCATTTCAATACATTTATACAAACATTCCAATCAGTTAAAAAGTTTCCTATTTAAGGAATCCCAGCAGATTGCGTCAGTCATTGGCGTGAGGTTGGGCCCCGTTGATGCAGACTTTCCAACCACAGCAATCCTTCAGCAATCCCTCATACTGAGCAAGCATGTAGCGACGGTGGAGAGGAAAAACTCCCCTTTAACAGGAAGAAACCTCCAACAGAACCAGGCTCAGTAGGAGCGGCCATCTGCCACGACCGTCTGGGGGTTTGAGAAGACAGAGCAGAGACACAGAAGGAACAGAAGATCTGATATAAGAGTACTTTCTATGCTACAGAAAGTACAAAGTTGATAACAGGACACAGTGGATGTTCAGTTACTGGGAGGATCATCCCAGTCGATGCCCCCTGTCCAACAGGGCATTGCAGCCAAGCAGGATACCAGACCAGGTATATCTTCTATGGAGAGAAAAACACAGAGAAAGCAAAGTTGACAGTCGAAAAAACAGAATGTACTGTAATACAACTGGAGAGTCGTAGGAGAAAAGGAAGTAGCAGAGTGAAGAAAATTGGTAAGTCTGTCCTCCAGCAGTCTAAGCCTATAGCAGCATAACTACAGAGATAGCTCAGGATGACCTAAGCCACTTTAACTATAAGCTTTATCAAAAAGGAAAGTTTTAAGCCTGACCTTAAAAGTAAACAGAGTGTCTGCCTCACGAACTAAAGCTGGGAGCTGGTTCCACAGGAGAGGAGCCTGATAACTAAAAGATCTGCCTCCCATTTGACTTTTAGAAATCCTAGGAACTACAAGTAAACCTGCAGTCTGAGAGTGAAGGGCTCTGTTAGGAACATATGGAACAATTAGATATCTGATGTATGATGGAGCTTGATTATTAAGGGCTTTGTATGTAAGAAGAAGGATCTTAAATTCTAATCTGGAATTAACAGGGAGCCAATGAAGGAAAGCTAAAACAGGAGAAATGAGATCTCTCTTTTTAATATTCATCAGAACTCTTGCTGCCGCATTTTGGATCAACTGAAGGCTTTTAATGGCATTTTGTGGACTACCTGATAGTAAAGAATTACAGTAGTCCAGCCTTGAGGTAACAAATGCATGGACTAGTTTCTCAGCATCACTCTTGGACAGGATGTTTCTAATTTTAGCAATATTCCGGAGGTGAAAGAAAGAAATCCTAGAAACCTGTTTAATATGGGATTTAAATGTCAAGTCTCGGTCAAAAATAACGCCGAGGTTCTTTACATTATTACTGGGGGCCAATTTAATGCCATCCAGGTGAAGTGATTGACTAATCAGTTTCTGTTTCAGAACTTCGGGTCCAAAGACAGCAACTTCTGTTTTGTCAGAATTTAAAAGCAATAAGTTTAGGGTCATCCATGTTTTTATGTCTTCCAGACATGCCTGTAATCTACCTAACTGACTGGGTTCATCAGGATTTATGGATAAATATAGTTGTGTATCATCTGCATAACTGTGGAAATTTATCCCATGCTGTCTAATGATTCTACCAATTGGGAGCATATAAATGGTGAACAGAATTGGTCCAAGCACATAACCCTGTGGAACTCCACAAGTAACCCTTGAGAGTGAAGAAGATTTATCATTTAGATGAACAAACTGGAATCTATCAGACAAATATGATTTAAACCAGCCTAGTGCTGTTCCTTTGATCCCTGCAACATGTTCAAGCCTTTCTAAGAGAATATTATGATCGACTGTGTCAGAAGCAGCACTGAGATCTAACAAAACCAGAACAGACACAAGTCCATTATCTGAGGCCATGAGAATATAATTAGTAACCTTCACCAGTGCTGGATCAGTGCAATGATGAGCTCTAAAACCTGACTGAAACTCTTCAAACAGCTCGTTACTGTTTAGATGCTCACAGACTTGATTAGCAACAATTTTCTCAAGGACTTTGGATAAGAAAGGAAGGTTAGATACAGGTCTGTAATTCACTAAGTCATCTTGATCAAGGGAAGGTTTCTTGAGTAAAGGTTTAATCACGGCTATTTTAAATTCCTGTGGTACGTATTCATCATATCCAAAATGGGGCCAGGAACCAAATGGAACACTTCTTTAAATAATTTGGTTGGAATTGGGTTCAGCATACAAGTTGAAGGTTTAGATGAGGCTAATATTTTTGATAATTCCGAAAGCTCGACTGAATCAAAACAGCTTAAGCACAACTGAGGTTCTACAGTTCTTTCCGATACTGCCTCATTTAATGAGGAAGAAGTAATCATTTTTGGGAGGATGTCAATGATTTTATTTTTAATAGAATTAATTTTATTTATGAAGAATCCCATAAAATCATCACTGCTAAGAGCTGGGGGAATAGTTGGCTCAACAGAACTATGACTCTGTAAGTTTGGCAACTGTACTAAAAAGAAACCTAGGATTGTTTTTATTCGCCTCTATTAATGATGAAAAATATGCTGTTCTAGCTTGTCGACGGGTCTTTTTATACAGCAGTAGACTGTTATTCCAGGTTAAATAGGAATTCTCTAGGTGTGTAGAGCGGCATTTTCTCTCCAACTTCCTAGTATTCTGCTTTAAAGTACGCAACTCTGCGTTGAACCAAGGAGTCAGCCTCCTATGGCTAGCCACTTTCTTTTTTAAGGGGGCTACACTATCTAATGCCAGACGCAATGAGGACGTAACGCTGTGAACCAGACCATCAATTTCTGAAGGGTTAGAGATAGAATTGCTACCATCCACTGTGTTACCCTGAGACACTAAGGAAAGTAAGAATGGAACAGATTCTTTAAAAATCGCTACAGCATTGTCTGATAAAGCTCTACTATAATGAAATTTTCTTTCAGATTTAAGATGGTCAGTTAAAGTGAATTCAAAAGTTATTAAGAAGTGGTCAGAGAGGACCGGGTTATGTGGGTGGACTGTTATTTCCTCACACTCAATACCGTATGTCAGTACAAGGTCCAAAGTGTGTTTACCCGAGTGGGTCGATCCCTGTACTTTTTGAGTAAAGCCAATTGATTCTAAAATAGCACTAAAGGCTGCATTTAGGCTATCACTTTCAGTATCCACATGAATATTAAAGTCCCCCACTATAATACCCTATTAGTATTTAATACTAAATCAGATAAAAAATGTGAGATCTGATCCAAGAATTGAGACTAAGGGCCTGGTGGACGATACAAAACCACAAACAAAAATGGTCTTAATCTTTTGCAACTTGGATGAGGAAAATTAAGGGTTAGATGTTCAAAAGAACTGTAGCTATCAATTGGTCTGGGACTAATTAGTAAATCAGAACGAAAAATGGTTGCAACTCCTCCTCCTCGCCCAGTATTTCTAGGAATGTGAAAATTTAAATGACTGGAAGGAGTTGACTCATTTATACTGACATAATCCTCCTGCTGCAACCAGGTTTCTGTGAGACAAAGGGAATCAATGTGATTTTCACAAATCAAGTAATTTACTAACAAAGTCTTTGAGGGGAGAGATCTTATGTTTAATAAACCACATTTAATAGATTTATTTTTCTGTTCAGTCAAAGTTGTATTTATTTTTATGAGATTTCCATAATTTGCTTTTGTTGGCTTAATTTTTAATCCATTTAATTTAATTTTGGCCGTGGGTAAGACACTGTTTCTATAGGGTAATGGGTGGGTAACAGTACAGAAGCAGCAGAGAGGTGGGTTAAACTACGACTCTGCTTCCTGGTCTGGACCCTGGGTTGTCAGTGTTTTGGAGGACTAATAAATTCGGCCATATTCCTAGAAAGAAGAGCTGCTCCATCCAAAGTGGGATGGATGCCATCTCTCCGGATCAGACCAGGTTTTCCCCAAAATTTTCTCCAGTTATCAATGTAGCCCACATCGTTTGCAGGACACCACCTAGACAACCATTGATGGAATGATAGCATTCATGTCGTAAACATGTCGTCACTGGTCCGATCAGGCAGGGGACCAGAAAAGATTACAGAGTCTGACATTGTTTTAGCAAACTTACACACCGAAGCAACACTAATTTTAGTGACCTCCGATTGGCGTAACCGGGTGTCATTACCGCCAGCGTAAATAACAATCTTACTGTATTTACGCTTATCTTTAGCCAGCAGTTTCAGGTAGGATTTGATGTCGCCCGTTCTGGCCCCTGGGAAGCATTTGACTATGGTCAATGGTGTCTCTAATGCCACGTTTCTGACTATGGAGCTGCCAATTACCAGGGTCGGCTTCTCAGCGGGTGTGTCGCTGAGCGGGGAAAATCTGTTAGAAACGCGGACCGGTTGGTGGTGGCCCGGGGGCTGGGTCCTAGAACTATGCTTCCTACGTACAGTCACCCAACCAGCCTGAGGTCCCGGCTGCGCGGGCTCTACTGGAGGACAGCTAGGGGGTTCTATCCTTGTTGGCTTCGGCTATCTGCTGGTTTTTCAACAACGCGGAGCCGTGCTTCTAATTCTGATACCCTCGCCTCCAAAGCTACAAAAATATGACATTTATTACAGTTACCATTATCACTAAAGGAGGCAGGGAAGTAACTAAACATCTGACAGAGAGAGCAAGAGAGAAGAGAAGATTCAGAGACAGGAGAGAGAAGAGTTGCTATAGCCGCAATGAAGCTAAGCTAACTGACCTAGCGAGACCTTACCACCCCAAGAAAAGCTGTGTGAAACACAAGGAGTTCCCAAAACGTAAAGTACACCACCACAAAAAGTTGTTTACATCACTCAATGGGGGGGGGGGGGGGCCCAGGGCTAAGCACTGGGATACTGGCTCTTTTTTCTTTTCTCATCTTCACATGTCTTTCACCAAATGTCTTTGTCAATCCTTTTTTCTTCTTTTATGAATCACACACACACACATATTTTTTTTCATAACATAACTATTTATTTCTCTCTCACCCTTCACACCTTCGCATCTTTCTTCTATTTCTCTCTTTCTTATATCTCGGCTTTTGGATTTTCAATCAGGCAACCCCAAGCACAATCTGTTTCTATGGTGATATGGACTTTACAACTTTTGTCTCAAAACTATGACTACTCTAAGGTTTGTCACGTAGAATGTTCATGGAGCTGGCACCAGAGAGAAAAGAGTTAAGATTTTTAACCAGCTTTAAAGATTGAAGGCAGATGTCGTCTTATTACAAGAAACCCATAAATCTACCTCAGCTGCAGTTGATCTTAAATCCCCTGAGTTTCCTGATGTGTTTTCTGCATGCTATAACTCTAGACAAAGGGGAGTAGCAATATTAATAAGTAAAAATGTTAATTTTAAAGTAATAGAGACAGTTACAGATCCAGAGGGTAGATTTATTATAGTAAAACTATCTATACATAACCAAAAGTTATGTATTGTCAGTATATATGGTCCAAATGTTGATGACCCCTCATTCTTTCATTCCTTCTTCTCGGTGCTCCTTGAACACTTGGATTGCTCACTTCTTCTTGGGGGCGACCTCAACTTTGGTTTAATGAAGAAATAGACAGGCTCAGCACAGCAGGGACTCAGCGCAGCTGGAAATCTATAGATATAGTCAAACAGTACATGAGCGACTTTGCGATGCATGGCGATCTCTTCACCCCAATGACAAAAAATATACTTTCTTCTCAAATGTCCACCATTTGTATTCTCGACTGGATTATTTGTTAGTCAGCAGCTCACTGTTGACTGACATTTCAGACACTGAGATACACCCTATAGCTGTTAGCGATCATGCTCCTTTGTCTTTAACTTTAGTAAATAAAACAGAAACGCCTCAAAGCAAAAATTGGAGATTTAATATATCATTACTTAAGGATAAAGAATTTATAAAATATTTTGAAAAAGAGTGGGCTTCTTATTTGGAATATAATGATATACATGGTACGTCACCATCCATTCTTTGGGAGGCAGGGAAAGCTGTGATTAGAGGTAAAATAATCTCATTCTCATCAAATAAAAAGAAAATAGAAAAAAAACGTATTCAGGAATTAGAAGAAACTATTAATTTATTAGAAGCTTCTCTAGATGAGGAGAGACTAGGCAAAATCCGTAAAGCAAAGCTAGAATTAAATCAAATTATTAATAAACAGACCCAGTTCTTAATTCAAAGACTTAGGATAGAAAACTTTGAACAAGGTAATAAATCAGGTAGATTTTTGGCTAACCAGCTTAAAATTAATATAGAAAAAACAACTATATCTGCTATTAAAGATCAGACCGGGAATACAGTATATGATCCTGGGAGAATAAACAACACCTTTAAAGAATTTTACAAGGCTTTATACTCACCAGAGATAAACCCATCAGATCATGAAATTTAACAATTTTTGGATAACATAACACTACCTAAATTATCTGAAAGTCAAGCGATGGCCCTCGATTCACCACTAACAGCGGCTGAACTCCAGGAGGCCCTCCAAAGCATGCCCAATAAAAGGGCTTCAGGCCCAGATGGATTTCCAGCAGAGTTCTATAAAGAATTCTGGAATATTCTGGCACCAACATTCCACAGAAGGCTGCAGGAAACCAAGGAAAATGGCCGACTTCCACCAAATATGAATTCTGCCTACATTATTCTTCTACTAAAATCAGGTAAAGACCCTTTGTTTCCTTCCAGCTATCGTCCCATATCCCTCATTAATGTTGATCTTAAAATAATCTGCAAATCCCTCGCAAAAAGGATAGAGAAAGTAACTCGTCTTATCATCCTGATCAAACTGGTTTTATTAAAGGGAAATATTCATCCACAAATTCACGTAGATTAATAGATTTAATAGATTTAATAGATTTTTCTTACTGTAAAAAACATTAAAACTAATATATTATCTCTAGATGCAGAAAAGGCATTTCATAGAGTTAACTGGAAATTCTAATTTGCAACCTTACATAAATTTGGCTTTGGAAATTCTTTTATAAACTGGTTGAAATTATTATACAGTTCACCAACAGCATGTATCAGGACTAATAATCAAACATCATCTAGGTTTTATCTTCAGAGAGGTACCAGGCAGGGATGTCCTCTCTCTCCCTCCCTGTTTGCTATTTTTATTGAACAACTAGCTGCAGCAATCAGGCAAACTCACAATATTAAAGGCATAAAATGCAATAACATAGAACATAAAATCAGTCTTTATGCAGATGATGTATTACTTTTTCTCCAGCATTCACAAACCTCTTTCTCTCAGGTAATCGAGTTAATAAACTCTTACTCAAGCATTTCAGATTATTCTATAAATTGGTTAAAATCTACAGCTCTTACAATCAATTGTTCTGTCCAGAATCCAACTAATACACAACTGCAGTCAGGGAATATTACTTATTTAGGTATCAATGTCTCACCAAAGCTAAACTACATCCCACTTTTAAAAAAAGTGGAAGATGATCTTGCTAGATGGAAATCCCTACCCATATCACTTATGGGAAGGGTTGCTTCAATAAAATTTATGGTTTTGCCCAGAATCAACTACTTATTCTCAATGATCCCAAGTAAACCATCACTAGAGCCATCGCTGGGTCTCCAGGCGGACTCGGACTGACCAACACCGGCGGCGGTATAACAACTGTGGCAGAGCGCTGGTTCCAGCTGGGGGCTAAACCAAAAGCCCCCATTAGCTCCACTCCAGTGCCCCAGGGTGCATTGTCGACGCTCGGGCCTGGCCGCGGTGGGGGCGCCCGGAGCGGCCGCCACCTTTCTCCCCCTCCCGGCCTTCCGCTGTCTAACCGCTTTGGTGCCCTGGAGCACGACTTTCCTCCTCTTGCCGTCCCTCCGACCGCACCGAAGCCCAGCAGTTCCACAGGACCGGCGCCCATCCCCTCCCAGCAGCCGGAGCAGCAGTCGGATTCCGGTAGCCACCCACGTTGCGCAAAACCCAGGACTACGGCCGGGATCCGCAGAGGAGTGCTCCATTTCACCCCGAATCCACGGAACGAGCCAAGCCGCCCAACATCCAGCAGGTCCTGGACAGCGAGGGATCCTCTGCTCACCATCAGCCTTCATACCAGCCACCCACCACGCTCATCATTGGAGACTCAATAATCCGGCACATTAGGATGAGAGGAGCCGTTACTCTTTGTTTTCCGGGGGCAACAGTAAATTACATTTCTGAACAGATCCTAAACTCCATCCGAAGCCACCCAACCGTGAGTAAAGTTATAATTCATGCTGTCACCAACGACATCCGTAAACAGCAGTCTGACCTCCTAAAGCGGGATTTTATTCATTTGTTTAATCTTTAAAAAGACAAACACCTATCTGTTTTTATCTCTGGCCCCACTCCCACCATCATTCTTGACTCTGAACTGACTTTTATTCCTCACATAAAAAATATTACTAAAATAGCTTTTTATCACTTAAAGAACATAGCCAGAGTCCGCCCCATTCTCTCTCTGGCCAATACGGAGACGCTGATGCATGCTTTTATCACCAGTAGGATTGATTACTGTAATGCCCTGCTTTCTGGTCTTCCCAAAAAGAGTATATCAGGTTTACAACTACTACAAAATTCAGCAGCACGTGTCCTGACGAAGACCAGGAGGCGGGAACACATTACACCTGTCTTAGAATCACTGCATTGGCTCCCCGTATGTTTTAGGATCGATTTTAACATTATTTTAATAATTTTTAAGTGTCTTAATGGTCTTGGGCCTTCTTATCTTTCGGAATTGCTTTTACCGTATGAACCTTTGCGGTCTCCACGCTCCTCTGGCAGCCGTCTCCTTCTCACCCCCAAAGTCAGGACACACACTCATGGTGAGGCGTCTTTCTGTTATTATGGCCCTCACCTCTGGAACTGGCTGCCAGAGGACCTCAGGGCCGCAGAGAACGTTCATGTTTTTAAGAGCAGGCTCAAGACACACCTTTTTAATATAGCTTTTAACTGATTATTATTTATTAAATCTGTTTAATTACTCTGCATGTTTTGATTGAATTTATTTTTAGCTTTTAGCTGGCTATTTATCAAATGTTGTTTATCTGCTTTGTAATTTTATTTGATCATATCTTATAATTGTTTTAATTTTAATATTTTAACTAATTTTAGTCTTCCTTCCAGTGTTTCCTCCGTGGGAGCCCTCTGCCTCGGGGGCGGTGGTCGGCTGTGGCTGCCTTGGTGCTCTCCAGGTGGTGCTTGGGTGGAGATGGGGGTACCAGCCCTCCCTCCTCTGGGCTCCCTGGGTCAGTGCCTTGGCTGCTGCTGTTGACCTGCTGCTGCCGATGTAGATGGCTCCCATGATGACGTTTCCTGGCTCATCTGTACTCAGCCCGTTTGGTTTTGACTATTGTTGCTTTTATGTGTGTGGGTGCATGTGAGATGGGGGGGTTATAGTTGTGGTGATGTTTTTTACTTTTGGGTTTTGGAAAAGGGGGTTGGGGGGGGGGTTGTGGGTCATTTTAATCTGCAAAGCACTTTGAGAAACTTTGTTGTGGTTTGAAAAGCGCTTTATAAATAAAGTTTGATTTGATAGACTGGTTTAGATCTCTGGACTCCTCTGTCTCTAAACTTCTTTGGAAAGATAAACCCCCACGTATCAGCCTAAAAACTGTGCAGAAGACCAAAGAAAAAGGAGGTCTAGATCTACCAAACTTCCATCATTATTTCTTAGCCAACAGGCTCCAATACATCTCAAGATGGTTAAAACATAGCTACCTAGATGAGTCCTGGATAGACGTAGAATAGACACTATGTAATAAGATAAAACTTTCAGACCTACCATTTATTAGCTCAAATATAAAACAATATGAATGCTTTAAAAGCATAAATATCAGCTCCTCTCTGACAGCATGGTGGGAGTTTCTAAAAATGACAGAGTCCACAATAATCCCATGCAGACGTACACCCATCTGGAATAACCCCGACATCTTGCAAAAAAGATTTATGATAAGTTTTCCAGACTGGAGGTGCAATGGAATTGAATACCTGGAACACATATTTGAAGGAACAGACTTTATCCCATTTAATACATTAATTACACAATATGGAATTGATAAAAACAAATTCTTCGAATATCAACAAATTAAATCTATTATCAAAGGTAAATTTAGGCTCAATACAGTTGAATTACAAATTCCAGCAAGAGTTTTAGATTTTCTTAATCTCAACCCCCCCAAATTGCTGTCTAAAATATACAAAACTTTATCTACATTAGATGAATCAACAGCCATCCCTATATCAAAATGGGAGGTGGATTTATCAGCCAGCTTTGACCAAAACGTCTGGTCTCAGATATGTTTAAGAACCTTTAAAATAACAAAAAATTAAATTGCAACTAATTTGCAATTAATACAATACAAAATCCTTCATAGAGTACACTATACTGGTCAACCGATGTTTAGGATGGGTTTTACGTCATCTAATACATGCTTACAATGCACAAGCAATATACCAGATACTTATATTCATGCGCT
Organism: Valencia hispanica; assembly: GCA_963556495.2. NCBI lineage: Eukaryota > Metazoa > Chordata > Actinopteri > Cyprinodontiformes > Valenciidae > Valencia > Valencia hispanica. Next base: position 14,838,887 of record OY747717.1, on the reverse strand, counting down.
TTGGTTCTGTCCACCCGTTAAGAAATTTTGGTGCCAGATATGTGAGGACTTATCAAAGTGTCTGAAATGTAATATTCCACCATCTCCCTCAGTTTGCCTGTTGGGAGATTTAAATGATGTCACCATGGACATAAAGTCAGTTCTAATGGTTCACATAGCCTTATGCATCGCTAAGAAAACTATCCTCCTGAACTAGAAAAATAAAAAGGGTCTTAATATTAATCAGTATAGAAATCTTTTGTTGGACCATATTGGTCTTGAGACGGCCTCGTGCTCCATATCTGATCAATCTCTCTGGGCTCCTTTGATAGGCTCCATCACCTAGTAGGGGTGGGGGGCACTTGGTTTTGTCGTTTGGGATACTGTTGCTGATGTGGGGTTGGAGGCGTCTGGGGGGGGATCCCTGGGGGTGGGATCACTGGGCGGACGGGGCGCTGGACGTCGTGGCCCCAACCTGGGGTTGGGCTTTGGTGGCTTTGGGTGGTAACTCCTGATGGCTGTATGCGGTGCCTTAGGGGGGTTGCACTGACGGACATGGGTTACTGGCCTGGTGGCCGTGCTGCGCCTGGGTAGGATCTGGGGTGGGCCTGGGGATTCGGGGCTGTGGGGCGCCGCACCCCCTAGCTGTGGTCCTGGCCGGGGGTCATCCGGCGCGGGGTCTCTGTTGCCTGTGGGGGTCGGGGCCGGCCGGCGGCCGGCATGGGCAGCCGCCTCTCTCTTTTTCTTTGGGCAGATTGTCATCACCGGTCCCTGTATGGCGTCTCGCCTTGTTTGCTGGTTGGGGTGCCTGGCTGCTGGTCGCGGCGGCAGGGTGGCATTTCTGGGCCTGATCAGTCCTTTTTCGCACTAGACTTAGCTCCTGGGTCTTGTTCTTTGTGCGCTGCGGGGCGCTGGGGTCTGGCGTTTGCCCGGGTTCGGTCCGACCTGCGGGTAGACTGGCCGGGTAGTGGGCGTGCAGGGCAGGTGGGTGGGACGCTGGGTTTGGTTGCCTGCCGGGCCATTGAGCAGCAGTGGTCGCTCCACTCTACCTTGACCTGGGAGCTTTAAGTGTGTATGGGGTGTGTGAGTGAGGGTACAGCGTCATTTCTTGGGTGTCTTGGTGAGTTAGTGAGAATGTATGTGTTTAAGAGGGAGGGAACGTATGAATGTGTCTGCCTGTCAGGTTGGGTCTTGGGCTGCCCTCTCGCCTGGCGCACCTCAGGCCTTACATTTAATGGGGGGCCTATTTCCCCTCCGTCACTCTCCGCCGGTGACGGATGCCCCTGCCTACTGGTACGTCGGTGGTCAATCCGGTTCGGACCTGGTGCGTGCCTGGCAGGGCCTGGGGGGGCCGGTGTGTCGGTCGGCCGATGCGCTGGGCTGATTTCTTCCTTTGGTTGGTTGGGGCACCTCTTTTAGGGGTGCCATGTTTGGGATTGTTGGGTGGTGCCTGCTCGGTGGCTCGGCGGGATACGGATCCAGCGTCTCTGCTTGTTCGATCACCTGTTCTGTGCACACCATGCGTAGTCGGTTCATTGGCGGGTTGGACCGGCCCTGGCCTTTGTTGGATGCCTGATCTCGGCGCTCTGCGTTGCACGGGATCAGGACTCTGAAGCTGGTACAACTTGGTGTCCAGGTGCTGGCTGAGCTTGTCTTGGGGATGCTGTCCATCCACTGCGGCTATCGGTGGGGCGCCCCGACGTGGGGCAGGGGTGGGGCGCTGGGATGTTGGCGGTGGGGATTGGCCCAGGGTGGTGGTGGCGCGTGGCGGCCAGCCGCGGCCCCTGCGGTGCCGGGGGCCCCTCGTCGGCCGCTCCCTTGTTGGGTCCCTGCTGGGGGGTGGGGCGCCCCTGGGCCCCGGCTCTCCTGGTCCATGGAGCGGCCCGCCCTGGCGTGGCCGGTTGCCGGCGGGGCCCGTGGGCTCGTCACTGCTGCCCCCCGGGCCCCTGCATAGTAGCCACTGGACGTTCCCCTGGGGTTCTCCTTTGCTCCTCTCTTGGGGGATGCGGTCGGGTCCGCCTGGGGCTCTGGGGGTCCTTTGGACGTCTTGGCTTCGATCTGCTTCATGTCTGCGTCGATTCCTGGGAGACGGATTGATGCCTGCTCACACCAGCCATCGAACGCTCTAATGGAGAAACCTTATATGCACCAGCATGCTAACACACACACATAGATGTGGGGTCTCTGGTGTTTACAGATATATTCTTGAGGTTATCATTACTAGAGCTTGATTAATCGGTACCATGAGTTTTTCTGTGACATTGTTGTTGTATTTTTATATCCATTCTTGTGTGATGTGGTTGTGTAGTTCTTAGTTCACGATGTTAGGTTTGTTTTGTCAATGTTCCTTTTTTGTGTTTTGTTTTGTTTTTTCCCCTCTCTCTGCCGTCCTGTGGGTATGGAGGCAGACTTCAATGTTTTCCTGTTTTCTTTGTTCCCTTTCCTCTCTTGTATTTTCAACACACCCTCTCTCATGACTTCTTCTTCATCTTCTTTCTTTCTTCACCTTAATTTTCCATCTCCGTGTCCATAACATCAGGAAATAAAAACCCCAGCAATTCATAATAAATATTTTTCACACATATATCAAGTGGAGTACTATAGCAAAAGCTGTACTGCTCCGCTTGTGAAAGTAAGTCTGTTGGGCTTCTACTGGGTACTCTGACACCAATTCTGAGCCCCACACTGCCAAACAGGACACGTAAAAAAAAAAGAAATTGTTAACCAAGTTTGAGAGTCTGTATTGTAATGGGGCTGTACAGGTGCAAAGAGCATGAAATGGTTTCTTTCTTTTCAATGACATTTGCATAAATAGAGACTGTAGAACCACAGTGCTGGTTCTTTTGGACCTCAGTGCACCATTTGACACTGTTGATCATGATATACTATTGGAACGACTGGAGAGCTGGGTTAGACTCTCTGGTACAGTACTTGGCTGGTTTTGGTCTTACCTAAAGAACAGGGACTTCTTTGTTTCAATAGGAAACCTTTCATCAGAACAATCAGAAATCACATGTGAGGTGCCCCAGGGCTCCATCCTGGGGACCCTCTTCTTTAATATCTACATGCTCCCAGTAACCCAGATTATAACAACCAATAAGATTAGCTACCATAACTATGCAGATGATACTCAGCTCTACATTACGATTTCACCAGAGGACTTTGAACCCATCCAAACCCTAAGTAAATGCATTGAACAAATCAATGGATGGATGTGCCATAACTTTCTCCAGCTAAACAAAACAGAAGTAATTACTTTTGGAGCTAAACAGTAACAATCAACAGTCAGGACACAGCTTCAGTTAATACAGCTAGAAACGACTGATCAGGCCTGAAATCTAGGTGTAGTGATGGACTCAGACCGGAATCTCCAGGGTCACATAAAGGCAATAACAATGTCAGCAATCTATCACCTGAAGAACATTTCTAGGATTAAAGGACTGATGTCGCAACATGACCTCGAAAAACTCATCCATGCATTTATCTTTAGTCGGATTGATTACTGCAACAGCATTCTCACAGGTCTGCCTAAAAAGTCAATTAGACAGCTGCAGCTGATCCAGAACGCTGCTGCTCACATCCTCACTAGAACCAGGAAGGTAGAGCACATCATGCCAGTTCAAAAGTCCTTACACTGTCTCCCTGTAGCTGAGAGAATAGACTTCAAAATACTTTTACTAGTTTATAAATCAATGAATCGCCTAGCACCAAAGTATGTTGAAGATCTACTGTTACCATACCAACCTATCAGAACACTCAGGTCCTGTAATTCCAGTCTACTCAACATCCGTAGATTAGAACCAAACATGGAGAAGCAACTTTCAGTTTCTATGCTCCTCCAATACGGAAAAAACTTCCAGACAACTGCAAAGCTGCTGAAACACTGAGTGAACTAAGTGAACTATAAACATATCTGCTTAGAGCTGCCTTTGAGTAATGTGTTCATGTATCATATATTTTGTGTGTGCTTCTTGCTTTATTGCTGTTTTAACTTTATATGCTTTGTCTGTGTTTTACTGCTATTTTTATTTTACCCCGTAATCATGTAAAGCACCTTGAATTTCCTTGTTGTTGAAAGTGTGATATACAAATAAAATTGCCTTGCCTTGGCTTCTAATACCAACTATAACTGTATCCCCACCATACACTCCTGATCAAAATCTCAACACCGAAAAATACGTTATAAATATTTGCATTTTGTGTTGCTGGTTCTTAACCAGCTTGTAAGTAAAGACTAAAAATTCAAAAATAGAAACGTGATCCAATACTCTGAATCATTTTACACAACTGCATGGATGTGAAGAAGGGTAAAGGAAAGCGCCATTCAAAGTTTGAGAACCACAGATTATGACCTTTCTTAAAGAGGGGAGACTTTTAAACAGTTTTGACTTTGGAAGAAATAAATTAAATTTAAAAAACAATACATATTTCATTTCACACACCTTATGATTACATTTAAAATATAACTTGGCATAATGATTACTATATGCTTGAAAGTAATTGCTTAACATCCATCTTCGGCAAGGTACACCATGACAGGTCACCAGTCCCTTGCAGTTGGTTCTTAACAATTTGAAATACATAAAATGAGCTTCACCAAAACAAGCCATGCTTGCTACTGAGATTGCTCTCAGATAGCAAGCTACAGCGCCATCCATTATTATTGGCACCCTTGTATAAAAACTTTAATTTGAGCACATCTATTCAAAGGGAAGGAAAATAACTGTCACATTTATCTTTCTGTAAATTCCTATACAATACATGTACCAGCAGATTTCATAAAGTTGTACTTCACATTTGTAAGGTTATCATAGTGTTATAGTAATCCATGATTTCCACTTGTCCTCCCATTTGAATATGACATGACACCAAAGCCCTTTTATTTTAGCCCCTAACCCTTTTCCTCAAAAAATAGTTGCAAAAAAATACATAGCTACCCAAGAAAAGTTGCCTATATCTACCATAAGAACAATAAAAACATTTAGTGACTGGAAGTATGGAAAAATAAGCCTGAACCCTTGAGCAGAATGCTAAGGGAGGTAAAGGAAACACCAAAGCTTGCTTTTAGAGATGTGCTGCAAAAAAGGACATCTTCGGTTAAACTTAAACCTCAATAGGAAGCAGTTATTTAAATGCTTTTGTGCAATCTTTACGATAGTTTCCAATATTTTTAAGGGGCAATGTATCCATGCTCAGTGAGATATTTCCAAAGTTAGACACTAGCAATGTTTGCAAGCCACCAGTTTGAAACCACACTGCTGAGTAAAGAACAACCAGCCAGTTCTTCACACTTGTCTCATCTATAATATGGTGGCCGTTTTTGGGTGTAAGGTGTTTTATATAGTATCTAATACTACTAATTTACTAATTTTTGTTATAAAGACTAACACAAAGCAAAAAAAAACATATGCACATCAACTTCAGAATGAAAGTGCCAGTCTCCTGTTTCTGTGACAGCTCAGACTTTCATACCATATATTTGAATACAGGTCCTTCTAAAAGAATTAGCATATTGTGATAAAGTTCATTATTTTCCATAATGTAATGATAAAAATTAAACTTTCATATATTTTAGATTCATTTCAGACCAACTGAAATATTTCAGGTCTTTTATTGTTTTAAAACTGATGATTTTGGCATACAGCTCATGAAAACCCAAAATTCCCTTCTCAATAAATTAGCATATTTCATCCGACCAATAAAAGAAAAGTGTTTTTAATACAAAAAAAGTCAACCTTCAAATAATTATGTTCAGTTATGCACTCAATACTTGGTCGGGAATCCTTTTGCAGAAATGACTGCTTCAATGCGGCGTGGCTTGGGGGCAATCAGCCTGTGGCACTGCTGAGGTGTTATGGAGGCCCAGGATGCTTCGATAGCAGCCTTAAGCTCATCCAGAGTGTTGGGTCTTGCGTCTCTCAACTTCCTCTTCACAATATCCCACAGATTCTCTATGGGGTTCAGGTCAGGAGAGTTGGCAGGCCAATTGAGCACAGTAATACCATGGTCAGTAAACCATTTACCAGTGGTTTTGGCACTGTGAGCAGGTGCCAGGTCGTGCTGAAAAATGAAATCTTCATCTCCATAAAGCTTTTCAGCAGATGGAAGCATGAAGTGCTCCAAAATCTCCTGATAGCTAGCTGCATTGACCCTGCCCTTGATAAAACACAGTGGACCAACACCAGCAGCTGACATGGCCCCCCAGACCATCACTGACTGTGGGTACTTGACACTGGACTTCAGGCATTTTGGCATTTCCTTCTCCCCAGTCTTCCTCCAGACTCTGGCACCTTGATTTCCGAATGACATGCAAAATTGGCTTTCATCCGAAAAAAGTACTTTGGACCGCTGAGCAACAGTCCAGTGCTGCTTCTCTGTAGCCCAGGTCAGGCGCTTCTGCCGCTGTTTCTGGTTCAAAAGTGGCTTGACCTGGGGAATGCGGCACCTGTAGCCCATTTCCTGCACACACCTGTGCACGGTGGCTCTGGATGTTTCTACTCCAGACTCAGTCCACTGCTTCTGCAAGTCCCCCAAGGTCTGGAATCGGTCCTTCTCCACAATCTTCCTCAGGGTCCTGTCACCTCTTCTCGATGTGCAGTGTTTTCTGCCACACTTTTTCCTTCCCACAGACTTCCCACTGAGATGCCTTGATACAGCACTCTGGGAACAGCCTATTCGTTCAGAAATTTCTTTCTGTGTCTTACCCTCTTGCTTGAGGGTGTGAATGATGGCCTTCTGGGCAGCAGTCAGGTCGGCAGTCTTACCCATGATTGCGGTTTTGAGGTATGAACCAGGCTGGGAGTTTTTAAAAGCCTCAGGAATCTTTTGCAGGTGTTTAGAGTTAATTAGTTGATTCAGATAATTAGGTTAATAGCTCGTTTAGAGAACCTTTTCATGATATGCTAATTTTTTGAGATAGGAATTTTGGGGTTTCATGAGCTGTATGCCAAAATTGTCAGTTTTAAAACAATAAAAGACCTGAAATATTTCAGTTGGTGTGCAATGAATCTAAAATATATGAAAGTTTATTTTTTATCATTACATTATGGAAAATAATGAACTTTATTACAATATGCTAATCTTTTGAGAAGGACCTGTACATCTACATGCACTGTTACAGGCCTAAATGGCCATCCTTACTGCCTTTTACTGTTTTGAACAAACAAAACAATACTTTCAATAATTTTAACAAGTTTTCAAAAAAACTAATTCTGTTTTTTTTAAAGAATGTAAAATACCATTGATCGCCAAAATCACATTTGCTGTTTTCAAAGTTTCTGATCTGAATCGATTTGTTTGTTCCATACATAGTAAAATTTATAACACAGTCAACATTGATCATTTACTGGTTTTCTTTTCTAATATCCTGCGCTGCCGGTTAAAAACTTAAACATACAAAATTACTAAACAATTGCTCCAATGTTTGTCTCTTGTATTAATTTTTTTCTTTGGTGTACCAGCTAACTCAATGAAACGCTTACTCTTCTATTACTACAGAAGGTTTGTTTATTTGTATCAGATTGGGCCTCACTTTAGTTTGTTTCAGAATGTTTTGATTCATTCATTCATAAATTGTGATGAACTTTGTTTCTACTAAATCCAGCTTTGATAAGATTGTTTATTTTTACTTTGATAAAAAATCTTTTTGTTTTTGCACTTTAAATGCTGAGTTCAATAAGTCCTTAGAAAATTTTTCCATGTAACTTTTTGTATTGGTGAGATAAACAGTTCAAAACGAATAAATGAAAAAAGCGGCATGCTGTTTTTCTTTACAGATTGCCACATTAGGGGCCCTGTGTGCATCATGCATTGACTAGTTCAATATATTTGCAACAAAAAATAAATAAAAGCAGTGTTTCAACTCATATCTTGTCAAACAGGATAAAACAAGGACATTATTTGCATCTCAAAATCTCAATTTATAATGCTTCAGCAGCTGCATTATACCACAGACACTGGTTTATAGAAAATGTATTTTGACTTTGTTGTTTAAAACAAAACCCTGAATAATCTAGTAGGATTTTTCTTTATCAGGCACTCGCTCAAGATAAAACATTGATACTAATTGGAGTATGAGTGTTAAGTTTCTTGTTTACTGTAATATAATTAATAGTAATTTAATTCATAACTTAATTTCCCTCTTGGATCAAAGTATTTTTGAATTGAATATAAACCCATCCATCCATCCATCCATCCATCCATTTTCTTCCGCTTATCCGGGGTCGGGTCGCGGGGGCAGCAGCCTAAGCAAAGAGACCCAGACTTCCCTCTCCCCAGCCACTTGTTCCAGCTCCTCGGGAGGAACCCCAAGGCGCTCCCAGGCCAGCCGAGAAACATAGTCCCTCCAGCGTGTCCTGGGCCTTCCCCTGGGCCTCCTCCCGGTGGGACGTGCCTGAAACACCTCACCAGGGAGGCGTCCAGGAGGCATCCTGACCAGATGCCCGAGCCACCTCAACTGACTCCTCTCGATGTGGAGAAGCAGCGGCTCTACTCTGAGCCCCCTCCGGATGACTGAGCTTCTCACCCTATCTCTAAGGGAGAGCCCAGACACTCTGCGGAGGAAACTCATTTCAGCCGCTTGTATCCGTGATCTCGTTCTTTCGGTCACCACCCAGAGTTCGTGACCATAGATGAGGGTAGGAACGTAGATCGACCGGTAAATCGAGAGCTTCGCCTTTTGGCTCAGCTCTCTCTTCACCACGACAGACCGGTAGAGCGCCCGCATAACTGCAGATGCCCCACCAATCCGTCTATCGATCTCCCGCTCCATTTTTCCCTCATTCGTGAACAAGACCCCCAGATACTTAAACTCCTCCACTTGGGGAAGGACCCCATCCCTGACCCGGAGGAGGCACCCCACCCTTTTCCGGCTCAAGACCATGGCCTCGGATTTGGAGGTGCTGATTCTCATCCCAGCCGCTTCACACTCGGCTGCGAACAGCTCCAGCGAAAGCTGTAGATCACGCTCCGATGAAGCCAACAGGACCACGTCATCTGCAAAAAGCAGAGACCCGATCCTGAGGCCACCAAAACCCATACAACATTTTTCCTGCATGTTATGAGCTGTGAAACAACTGTTCTAAAGATCCTTGTGTGTTTCCGTTTTGGGTGTCATGTATGTTTGTGTTCTTCTATTACTGCTTAACAGGTCTGGCCATAGTCAGTTCAGTACTATTGTTCTGTACATTTTGCATGTTCGTTCCTTTGCATTTAGTTTCTTAAAATGTTCTGTTCTTTATGATTTTGGCTTGTGTTATGTTTGATTAGTGTACACATAACAGGGACATTAGGACCACCTGTGGCTGTATTGCTCCAAAGCTGTCAAACGAAGACGTATCAAGGACATGGGCTACAACTGTTGTATTGGTATTGGTATGCCACCTCTAAAAGAGTCAAATGTGTCTTAACTGGGCTAGGGAGAAAACCAACTGGACTATTACTCAGTCTTTTTTTAAATCAAGGTCTCAGGGAGTCTGGGAGAAGTGCAAAGTCACATAATCCAAGGTACTACTGGTCCAGTGAGAGGTTTCCTTTGTCTGTCATGATTTGGGGAGCCATGTAAGTAAAGCCATCTTCCGGGAAGGTAAAACACTTCAGGTTTCGTTCTGTAAATAAGGTTAATAAAATAAGTGATTTTATTTTTCCGTAGGACTTAGCAAATGGCCACACTGCCAAAAGTCCCATTGCCTGATTTACAACCTTGGGACTGCAAATGATTGGCCAGAAAAATATACATATAAATATCTATATAATAAAAAGAAGGTTATATATATACCGTACCCACCATGAAGCATGGGGGTTGAATCATTATGTTTTGGGGCTGCAGGACAAGGACAGGATTACTGATCCATATTAAGGAAATTCTGAAAAAAACCCACCTTCCATCAGTGAGAGAATTGAAGATAAAACATGGCTTCAGTATTGTTATATATATGTATATATATATAGTGGCTTGCAAAAGTATTCGGCCCCCTTGAACTTTTCCACATTTTGTCACATTACAGCCACAAACATGAATCAATTTTATTCGAATTGTCAGTACAAATACAGCCGCCCTGTGACGGCCTCAGAGGTTGTCTAAGAGAATATTGGGAGCAACAACACCATGAAGTCCAAAGAACACACCAGACAGGTCAGGGATAAAGTTATTGAGAAATTTAAAGCAGGTTTAGGCTACAAAAAGATTTCCCAAGCCTTGAACATCCCACGGAGCACTGTTCAAGCGATCATTCAGAAATGGAAGGAGTATGGCACAACTGTAAACCTACCAAGACAAGGCCGTCCACCTAAACTCACAGGCCGAACAAGGAGAGCGCTGATCAGAAATGCAGCCATTAGGCCCATGGTGACTCTCGACGAGCTGCAGAGATCTACAGCTCAGGTGGGGGAATCTGTCCATAGGATAACTATTAGTGGTGCACTGCACAAAGTTGCCCTTTATGGAAGAGTGGCAAGAAGAAAGCCATTGTTAAAGGAAAACCATAAGAAGTCCCGTTTGCAGTTTGCCACAAGCCATGTGGGGGACACAGCAAACATGTGGAAGAAGGTGCTCTGGTCAGATGAGACCAAAATGGAACTTTTTGGACAAAATGCAAAACGCTGTGTGGCGGAAAACTAACACTGCACATCACTCTGAACACACCATCCCCACTGTCAAATATGGTGGTGGCAGCATCATGCTCTAGGGGTGCTTCTCTTCAGCAGGGAGAAGGAAGCTGGTCAGAGTTGATGAGAAGATGGATGGAGCCAAATACAGGGCAATCTTGGAAGAAAACCTCTTGGAGTCTGCAAAAGACTTGAGACTGGGGGGGAGGTTCACCTTCCAGCAGGACAACGACCCTAAACATAAAGCCAGGGCAACAATGGAATGGTTTAAAACAAAACATATCCATGTGTTAGAATGGCCCAGTCAAAGTCCAGATCTAAATCCAATCGAGAATCTGTGGCAAGATCTGAAAGCTGCTGTTCACAAACACTGTCCATCTAATCTGACTGAGCTGGAGCTGTTTTGCAAAGAAGAATGGGCAAGAATTTCAGTCTCTAGATGTGCAAAGCTGGTAGAGACATACCCTAAAAGACTGGCAGCTGTAATTGCAGCAAAAGGTGGTTCTGCAAAGTACTGACTTAGGGGCTGAATAATTACGCACACCCCACTTTTCAGTTATTTATTTGTAAAAAATGTTTGGAATCATGTATGATTTTCATTCCACTTCTCATGTGGACACCACTTTGTATTGGTCTTTCACGTGGAATTCCAATAAAATTGATTCATGTTTGTGGCTGTAATGTGACAAAATGTGGAAAAGTTCAATGGGGCCGAATACTTTTGCTAGCCACTATATATATATATATATATATATATATATATATATATATATATATATATATATATATATATATATATATATATATATATATAACAATACTGAAGCCATGTTTTATCTTCAATGCTCTCATGATGGAAGGTGTTTTTTTTTTCATAATTTCCTTAATATGGATCAGTTTTCCTGTCCTTGTCCTGCAGCCCCAAAACATAATGATTCAACCCCCATGCTTCATGTTGGGTACGGTGTTCTTGGGATGCAACTCAGCATTCTTCACCCTCCAAATCTCTGGCAAACTTTAGACGGGCCTGAACATGTGCTGGCTTAAACAGTGTGACCCCTGGAGCACTGCAGGATTTTATTCCACGACGACGTAGTGTGTTACTAATAGTAATCTTTGTTACCGTGGTCCCAACTCTCTTCAGGTCATTGACCAGTTCCCCCTGTGTAGTTCTGGGCTGTTTCCTCACCGTTTTCAAGATCATGTGTACCCTACAAGCTGAGATCTTGCATGGAGCCCCAGGTCTAGGGACATTTTCATTGATCTTCTATTTATTCCATTTTCTAATAATTGCTCCAATAGTTAATCTATTTATACCAAGCTGCTTGCCTGTTGTAGATTGGCTCATCCTAGTCTTGTGCAGGTGTACAATCTTCTCCCTGGTGTCCTTGGACAACTCTCAGGTCTTGGCCATGGTGGAGGTTGGAGTCTGACTGTTTGAAGGTTTAGACGGGTGTCTTTTATACAAATGAGTTCACACTGGTTTCATTAATTCAGGTAACGCGTGGAGGATAGAAGAGTTTCTTTAAGAAAAAGTAACACATCTGTGAGGGCCAGTTACTTCTTCTTTCAGCTTCTTGATTAATTATAGAAGCTAAATACTTATTTTCTGCACCATTATACAGATAAATTCTTTAAAAATCATACAATGTGACTGAACTTTCTTACATTCTGTCTCTCACAGTGTGTGTGTGTGTGTGTGTGTGTGTGTGTGTGTGTGTGTGTGTGTGTGTGTGTGTGTGTGTGTGTGTGTGTGTGTGTGTGTGTGTGTGTGTGTGTGTGTGTGTGTGTGTGTGTGTGTGTGTGTGTACGCATGTATATCTATACTTGTGTGGACCAACCTTTGACAGGCCACCAGCATTGTGTGGACATTTGTAGTTGTGAGGATATTTTGCCTGGTCCCCACAATGTTTAACAAGCTATTAAACTCTACTATTTAGGTTTAGAGGTATGGTGTGAATTAGGTTTAGGTAAAGGTTAGGGTTAGGCATGTATCACTAATTCCTTTAGGGAAAGTGTCTGGGTTAGGCATAGTAAAATCAATGGAAGTCAATACAATGTCAACACAAGTATATCAAGACGTGCGTGGGTGTGTGTGTTCGTGTGCGTGTGTATGTATGTATGTATGTATGTACGTATGTGTATATATAAAAAATATACTACGTACACTTTTTATATATATTTGTATACTTTTTGAATAGGATTACTGAAATTTTTTGTTTGGATTTACTGAGGTACTTGACCAGCATTATTGTTTAAGGATCAGTTTAACAATAAACTACCAGGTGTGCCTTTTGTTGAAATATTGCCTTTTAACCCCAAATAGAAGTGAATTATTCATTTAATCAATGTGAAAATCTCTTTCACAGGAATTTATGTTCTATTTTCATTCTCCTCCAACTTCCTGTTCTCTTTCTATAGAGGGCCCACATTTCTGTGTTTAGTAGGGCATATCTCCTAAAAGATTGGCTGAGTTTAGATATAAACTGAAGATCATTTTCACTTCAAAAACAAAATATGACTTACACAAAGAATTGCAACTGATTCTAATTATTTTGTACCCTTGAAACTGTTGTTTCTGAATGGCAAGTGCAATGGTCGCAGCAGGGATCAGTTCCTTGGTTTCAAGGCAAATAGGGAAGTGCATCTTTACAAAGCTGAACCTTGGAATGTCCTTGCAGATGCATACACAGTTGAAGTGAATTGCCTTTTTTACAGTGGCTCTTATCTGGTCAGAGAAACACATATGTATGCAGACGTACAGTAAGCTGCAACCAGCTCAACCTCCACAAGCTGTGGAAAAGGAGAGCAGCAGTCAGGTCTTTCTTACCCTTAATTCTTTTCCCTCATTCTATTGATGTTTAAGCTTAATTTTAATTGAGGAGGTGCCCACTTGACAGAGCATGAGTCCGCCTTTATTATACCACATTAGAGCAGCTCTCCTTGAGCTGGAAAAATAAAATATCCCCATGCTCCCAGGTGTCCTGCAGTCATCTTTGCAAGGATCAATTGTAATCTGAGTTCAATAACGTCAATGAGGGCTGATAGACTGCTCACACAAGCTCACAGGGATGACAAGACTAATATAAGTTAGAAAATGGAATGAGTTTCATTCTATAATTAACATGAAACATATACTTTACAGTGCCTTTTTCAAAGTATGCATACCCCCTTAACAATTTCAGATCTTTTGTCAAGCCACTTTTGGATTATGTGCTAGACCAACACAAAGTGAATAGTTGTGAACTGGAAGGGAATGATGCATATTTTTCTCCTTTTTTTCTTTTTACATATTAAAATCTGTGTGGTGTCCATTTGCACTTAGCGATCATTATTCTACTACTCCCAAATAAAATGCATGGCAACAAAATTTTCTCCAGAAGTGACCCAACAAGCAACAGCAAGTTCACATCTATGTGAAATTTGGTCTCAGTATAGATGCAGCTGTCCTGTGAAGACTTGTCTGCGAGCAAGAGTGGAAAAATACCATCGCATGAACCAAGGATCACACTTCCCATGTTGGTGATAACCTTGGGAAATTCTTTAAAGCAAGATTTGGGTATTAAAATGACATCCTATGCTTTGAAGCTCTCATGGGCCCCCATTCAATCCATCATTAAATAAATGGCCATCACATGGATAGTTTTCAGTTTTGCCTTACTCTACACTTTCCAAACTGTCAGGCGTTGAGTAAAGCTCACATTTTTGAGAACTTTAAACTGACCAATGCTGTTTTGGAGTGGAGAGAATGAAGGTAACGCAGCTCATTAAAAATGATTTTTATGGGCAAACCTTGAATATTTCATGGAGAAAGGTTCTGTAACATTTCCTTTTCAAGGCTTGTGCTCAGTCAGTGTGCACGCATTGGTAGTAGCCATGCAGGTCAGCTTTGTAAGGACCTGTATTAGTGAGGCCTACCTATGCTTCTTCTCTTTAGCTTATACTTGACTGTGCCACTGTCTGCTCTGGTAGATATGTAAAGATATTAACTACAGGCTTAAGCTTAAAACCATCAGATTACATTGTGATATGGGTCAGTTTATTTTACGCAATGAACAAAAAAATACAGAAGAGAAGCTACAGATTTGGACTGTTGTCTCCAAACATCCTGGTGGTAGGTGATAGTTAGGATTTTGTCAGGTTATGTGCTTTCAAAGGAATTAAGATTTTATTAAAGAGGAACATTGTAGTGGTTTAAAATATTGGCAAAAATATTTGAGTTCACAAATGTGAAATGAATGTGCCTTTGTCCAAGACAACTTCAACTTTCAGTAATTTGCAGCTATTCAGCATTACTCTTAGTAATACGTTTGACTGTGCAAAAATACTTTAAGGGGTTAGGTGGAAAAAATCATGCCAAATGTGTTGACTTGATGGTAATAAGACAGTGAATGCAAGTGGAAACGTTTTGGTCAATATTTTAGTTTTTTTTTCATAAAGTGATTAAAATATTTGAATGAGAGTTACTGGGATAATAAAATGCAGTTTAAGGGTGCAAAGAACATAACATAACATAATAAAATGGATGCTAGACAATGGGATATTGCACATGCTAATTTGTTAATGACATCCTGACATATATTTTAACATTTTATTTTAGACAAAACACGATAAATGAAAAATAACAGCTTCAGACTGGAGCTGTGAACTTAGTACAAATTATTTAGGTGGTAACCTATGAACATGAATACATTTTGAACCTGCCTGAACTGAGTTCAGAACTAGTTCTGGTTAAAGATGAACTGGCACCACAATGCTGTCAGGTCAGCCAAGTATATAAGTTAGGCAAGCAGTCTAAATGTCTTTGATAACTCTAGAAAATTTGAAGAAATGTTATGCTCAACTGGAAAATGTGTTAACATCACAATTGTGCACTCAATAAATATGTACTCCACAGAACACTGGCACAGAGAAAGCCCTTGTTACAAGAAAGCTTTAAGAAGTCTTGTTCGCAGTTTACCTCAAATCATGTGGCTAACTAAAGAAATATATTGAAGAAGATGCTGTGGTCACAATAGAACAAGACTGACTGTTTTGTCCAACATGCAAAATGCTATGTTTTGCAGAGAACTAACACTGCTCATGACCATGAACATACTCCCTATGCTGAAACGGGGTGGTCTTGGTATGATGCTGTGGGATGCGTTTTCTTCAGTTGTGACAGGAAAGCTGCTCGGAGTTGTTAGAAATATGGCTTGCACTAAATACAGAAGAAAGAAGAAAATCTGCACGAGAACCTGACACTGGTGCAGAGTTTCACCCTACATAAATAAGCCCTAAACATGCAGCCAGAGCTACACTGGAACTACACTACTTAGCTCAAACTATACAAGTTATTTAACCTGGAGAAAGAACAGACCCAAATCAACATGGGAATGTCTAACAAAGTTTGAACATGAATGTTTATAAATGTTCCCCATTCTGAATTTGAGTTATTTTTCTAAGAACCCTGTAAGTAAAAAAAAATCAAAAAAATCCAGCCTTTAAATCTGCAAAGCTAGTAAAGATCAGCAATAGCCTACTTTACAGTTGACATCACAATTTAGCCGCGCAAGTGCAGCTGGGTGTTAATGCTAGACAAACAAACCGCATTTACCAATTTGAAAAAACTTACACACTGCGATGGACTGGCAACCTGTCCAGGGTGTACCCTGCCTCTCTCCCGATAATGGTGGAGATAGGCATCAGCCCCGTGCAACCCAGCTGAGTATAGACGGGCATAGATAAAGGATGGATGGATGGATGGAAAAACACACACAGAGCGCTTGGACGTTGATGTGAAGGCTGAAATTATGTAAAATTTAAATGCATCTCACAAATGAGCAATTATAAAATAGAAGGGTTTGTTTTGATGGAGAAAGACATACCAGAACTGAACTGCTGGCTCAAATGTCACGACCAAGGTCAAAATGTGTCACTACGAGAGGCTATTGAAAAGGTGCGAAGATGTATTACAGTAAAAATATAGGTTTATCCTGGATTGGATGGGGGCAAATTGTATGAACTGAAAAATAAAGGACTCACTAGCCTAACAACATGTGTTACACCTGTTACCACCTGACAGTGGCTGGTCCACAAAGTTACTAATTCCACTTTGAGATAATTTAAATGGCAAAAGGTTAACTTGACATATAAAATATATGTCGTTTTTGTTTTTTCTACCCTGTTGTCAAGAATTATTGTGTTTTATACATTTATTTTGGCATTTTCTTTACTCATTAGTTTATGATTTGTTTCTCATAACTTTCCCCCGACATCCGATCTGGATATCTAGAGTCGGATTTGAACAACACCCAACACCAGTGCTTAGTTCCTTCCTTAAACATCTTTAGGAGATGAAGCTACAACTTTGTGACGATTGGAGCGACTCAGACCCTTAGGCACCAATGCAAAATGCACTCTCGTTTGTCTAGGGCTACCTCCTTGCAACATTACGTCACAATCTATTTTTAGCTACTGTGAAAGGCGCTATTGCAGCAAAAAGGTGGCAAATTATTGACTCAGAGGGTTGAAAACATACCAGGCTTTTTTTATTTGTAAGGAATCTACAAATTATAATAATTTCATTTGACTCCTCAATTATGCTCTTTTGATGTGTTGATCTTTTGCATTGAATTCCATTGAATATATATATTATATAGATTTTAGGGATGAGATTTTAACCATGATGAATTGCTCCCTTCAGACGGGGGTCTTGCCTGCCGCCTTTAAAGGGGCGGTAGTGAGGCCCCTGCTGAAGAAGAGCAATTTAGATTTTAATAATTTTAGACCAGTATCTAACTTATCACTTTTAAGCAAGGTTTTAGAAAAGCTTGTTTTAATTCAACTTAATGATTTTATTAATGAGCACAATGTCCTGGAGAAATTTCAGTCTGGTTTTAGGGTGAACCACAGCACAGAGACAGACCTTCTGAAGATTTGAAATGATTTTAGAATAAAGTATGACGCTCAGAAGATGACAGTGTTGGTTCTACTGGATCTAAGCGCTGCCTTTGATACAGTAGACCACACTATTCTTTTAACCCATTTAAAACAGATCGGCCTCTCTGGTGATGTTCACAAATGGTTTACATCCTTTCTCACAGACAGGACTTTTATGGTAAGTTTAGATACCTGCTCTTCTAGGGTCCACAGGATTACATGTGGTGTGCCCCAGGGTTCAATTTTAGGCCAAGTGCTTTTTAACCTTTATATGCTCCCTCTTGGCAGCGTCATCAGGAGACATGGAGTTAACTTTCACAGTTATGCTGATGATACACAGCTGTACATCTCCATGTCTCCCGATGACACACGGCCAATGGATGCACTTTTTAACTGCATTTTAGACATTAATTCCTGGATGGCAGAAAACTTTCTCCAGCTCAACCAGGACAAAACTGAAGTTTTGGTCATCGGTCCTGAGGCTCAGAGAGAGAAACTTTTTCCAAAACTACAATCACTGTCTTTTAATCCCTCTTTACAAGTGAAGAACCTGGGCGTGATTTTTGACTCTGAGCTGACTTTTATTCCTCACATAAAAAATATTGCTAAAATAGGTTTTTATCAACTAAAGAACATCGCCAGAGTCCAACCCATTCTCTTTCGGGCCAATACGGAGACACTGATGCATGCTTTTATCTCCAGTAGAATTGATTACTGTAATGCCCTGCTTTCTGGTCTTCCCAAAAAGAGTATATCAGGTTTACAACTACTACAAAATTCAGCAGCACGTGTCCTGACGAAGACCAGGAGGCAGGAGCACATTACACCAGTCTTAAAATCATTGCATTGGCTCCCCGTACATTTCAGGATCGACTTTAAGGTTCTTTTAATGGTTTTTAAGTGTCTTAATGGTCTTGGGCCTTCTTATCTCTCTGAACTGCTTTTACCATATAAACCTTCGCGGTCTCTGCGCTCCTCTGGCAGCCGTCTCCTTGTCACCCCAAAAGTCAGGACACAAAAGCATGGCGAAGCGTCTTTCCAGTTTTAGGCCCTCACCTCTGGAACAGGCTGCCAGAGGACCTCAGGGCCGCAGAGAACGTTCATGTTTTTAAGAGCAGGCTCAAGACTCACCTTTTTAGCCTAGCTTTTAACTGATTATTATTTATTACTGTTTGTTTAATTGCTCTGCATGTTTTATATGATTATATTTTTATCAGTTTTACTATTTAATCTTAGCAAATTAATTTACTGTTTCTTTTTAAACTTTAATTTATCTTAATCCCCATTCCAGTGTTTCCTCTGTGGGAGCCCTCTGCCCCGGGAGTGGTGGTCGGCTGTGGCTGCCTGGGTGCTCTCCAGGTTGAGCTTGGGTGGAGGTGGGGGTCTTGGCCTTGCCTCCACAGGGCGCCCTGTATCTGTGCCTCGGCTGCTGCTGTTAGTCTACCGCTGCCGGAGCAGATGGCTGCTCTGATGGCGTTTCCTTGGATGGTTCATCTACACTCGGCCCAATGTCCTTTTTAACTTTTTCTTTTAACTGTGTGTGTGCATGGGAGATGGGTTGGGGGGAGGGGGGTATAACTGTGACCATGCTTTTAAATCTGTGGGGGAGGGAAGGGAAGGTTGTTTTATGTGGGGTCATTTTAATCTGTAATGCACTTTGTGATGCAACATCTTGTATGAAATGCGCTTTATAAATAAAGTTTGATTTGATGTGATATTATTGGCAATATGTGGAAAATGTTCAAAGGGTACAAATACTTTTGCAAGCTATTTCATCTAGATCTTTATTAGAGCTGGAATTAAGTTGGATGTGACTTAAACCCATTAATATTATGTTATAAGGAATGGTTAGTTAGAAATGGTGATGAAGCTGCACATGTTGCCTTTCATGTTGAGGGTTTAAAAGTTGTTGTCCTGCTTTAAAGGGCATATTTACTAGCCAGAGTTTATTGAGGTTTAGGATAAAGCTTGCCATAGATGAAATCTTGCTGATAAGAAACATCTGTGTTCTTCAGCTGGCTTTTGAAATGTGTCAAAATTATCTTTTACAAAATAGACTTACTGTGGAGAAGAATAGTAGACATACTGGATACAGATAATAAAATGCATTAAATAACGGTTGTAGAAAGCAATTTGTTTGTGTTGAGTAAATTTCCCATGTAAGCTATTATTTTTAAAAGCTCATTTGAAGATCTGAGTAAAACTCTGTAATAACTCTCTAAACACACTTTAACCAAATACTCAAATCAACCTGCTTTTAGTTTTTATTGGACAAATAAACCTGCTGTGGTCATAAAAACTGACTCTCAAAAGTAAAGTAGTATAACAGAATCATGTAGTTTCTCTCACCTATGTTGCTCAAGACAAGTTTCAGAAGCTACCAGTGAAATATACTAAGAGTTACAGTAGCTACAGGCACATTGTAGCATGTTCATGCTCAATCCCAAACATTTTTGTTGTTGACGTGATTAACTACAACCATTAGGGACATGCTTGACCCAATCATGTCTTGAGGGGTCAAGAATTAGGGTCTTATTCTAAGTTAAATTTTGAAGAACAGCTTAAGTTCCCTTTTAAGGTGAGCCTAATGAATACCTTATCTTGTGCAAAAGTTAATCTTTTTATTTACAGAGATTTAAAAAAAACAGGTTGCTATAAAGTATAGATGTTATATCATTTTAATATAAATGTATGAAGAGTCAAAAACTGTGTGATCAGCAAAAATGAATGAATTGCTCACCACAAGCTTTCTGTCCAAAAACTGGTCACCATGGGCTAGAATGCATGTGAGAAAAGAAGAATAGAGAGATTTGGAGTATGATAAACTTTGCATTATAAAATATGAACTATATTTCACACTGGTGAGAAGGCAAGCCATTTCACACAGTGAGGAGACACAGAATGCAGTGTCCTCTGATGTACTGGGCCACAACGCCATTAGTCAGCCAAGGTTTAAAAAAACTAATGGACACAAAAAGACAGTGTTGTCACTTTTCTCAATGTTCGCCCTGTTGATGGTATGGTGGAATATTTTGACCTGGCATCATGGCAGCTCCAAGTAGTACAAGATAAGAATTGAATTATTTAAGATGGATTCCAGAGCAACATCTCTGACTTTGTAATCCAGTTAAATAAGCTAATGAGTTTATATTCTCGTAAGCAACACTTTAGCTTTCTTGTGCATAAAACGAGTGTCCTCGATCTGATGCACACTTCTAAGCTAAAGCACAAGGCATTAAGGCAAGTGCTGAGCAACTGTTCTGAAACTAGCAGGTATTTCATAAAGCTAGGACAATTTTTGCCAATTTTTGTATACATCCCTTTCGCACACGCCATTTGCTTCCGTTTTGCATGCTTCACAAAGCCAATTGCACTAAAACAGATTAGGAGGCAAACATGCCAATTTAAAAATAGAAATTTAAAAACACATGCATATTGCGTTGTTTGAATTTGTACAAATTGTGTTGGTACAGAGATACGTTATTTGCTTGAAACAGTTAACTTAGGAGCAGATCTGGTTTTCTGCTTAATTTCAGAATTTAAAGAAACTACAAAGTCAGGTTTGCACAGATTTAACACCACCAAATAACCTAATGAAATTGTCCATTTGCTTTTTTCTAATTAATCTAAAAACACTCCTCAATAGATACTAGCATATTGGTAAGGAATTTGAAATATGTGATTCCCTTCTTCACATATACAGTGATGCTTTTTTATCTTGCTTCTGCTAATAAAGACTGTATTTGGCTGGGAAGAACATGGATTAATTAGTGCATAAAATGAGAATTTGAAAAGCACAGTCAGTGTGATATTGTTAAGCTTGGGCAACATTTTGACAGCTCCTCCACTGAGACACAGGGGAAAAAAACACATTCACCCTAAACTACTAACATCTTTGCTCTTGTTTTCAAACAGAAATATATGTAACAATAAGACCAAAAATAAGTTAATTACACCAACAGAAGATTTTTACTCAACAGGTTCATAACTGACACAACATAGTTTAACATCTTGACTCTGGTAAGGTACTTTCTTTCTACACTCATCTTTAAAAGCATCAGTACTTACTGCTTAAACTTAATCATAGGGACTAGATCAGAGGAATGTATTGGACCCATATTCTGCATGCACAACCGCTACCAGGGAATTGGATAAAGGAGGTATTCCTTAGAGTTTTATGCACAGATGCAATCATTAGCTTACTTATTTTCTAGTGATCAAGCTACAACTCAGCTGGGGATTAAAGCCTTTAAGGATCAAACATTATGTGTAAATGCAAGCTGGTCTGCTCTCAATGTGTTTTTGAGGCATATGTTGATGGCAACATTTCACTCATCAGACTGAACATCCCTTTGCTTTATGCTCTCATCAGATGCACCTTGTAGCTGCTGATGTACCTCAGCTTCATTCCACCCATGGCCAGTCATGTCAGGCTAGTGGTGGAGTCGCTGGCCCATTGCATCTATTATTAAAAAGCCTGAGTGTTAGCAGCTGTTCCTTGCCTCATTAGACCAAGATCATAGCAGTGCTGATGATACATGTTTAGCTGTGATCTGGCTTGTTCTTTTAATGTTGCGGTACGGAAGCCGCAGAGCCTATGAGCAGCGTCACAACTGAAATAAGACAAGGAATATCATCATTTACTGAGATCATATGTTTTCTCCGGTCTGCGCTGTTTTGTCCAAATCTGAGCTTTGCTGTTTGAAAATACTAACTGTATAAAAAAACTAATAATCCAGTGCTTCCATATTTTTGCATACAGCAATAAACAAGCTACTTACTCAGGCAAATTCTTCCAATTAGTTAGAGGGAAAAATGTGAAAAATATCATATTTATACATGTTTTTAAGTGACATAATAAATGTAAAAACAAAACATTTTCATACACAAGTATTTCTCTTTGACTTGAACATGACATATAAGGATTGGTTGAGTAGAAAAAGAAATTTGTAGAACTCAATATAAGTTTGCATGGCTTTGCACAAATCATAATTTCTCCATATATGGAACTGGAATCCATAAAAGAACTGGAAAACTGCAATGATTTCTTAGAAAACGTTCAATTTGTTGGTTGTGATCGTATGATCTCTGGCACTTGTGGAAACTCACTTGAAGCATCTTTCACGATTCTCAAAGAAGACCCATGTCTGAAGTTTTACTACTCAAGGCAGGCAGCTGTAAAATTTCTGACAGAGCCTCTGCAGTCAGTCAGACGGTATTAACCTGACAGCACTGCATGGCGCTAAAGTCTTTTATGTTT
This sequence comes from Valencia hispanica, assembly GCA_963556495.2. Classification (NCBI taxonomy): domain Eukaryota; kingdom Metazoa; phylum Chordata; class Actinopteri; order Cyprinodontiformes; family Valenciidae; genus Valencia; species Valencia hispanica. The sequence continues at coordinate 14,816,122 of OY747717.1, read as the reverse complement.
GTTTTATTTTCCCTTTCTTTGGACAGATTTCCTGAGGGCACCTGTCCCAGTGAGGCTAAGAGTTTCTTTTAATGATCTAAAGAAAAATGGAGAAAGAAAAAAAAATAGAGCATTTATGGATACTGAAGCCTGTGGCAGAGAAAGCTCAAGCTTTTCAGATGTCTGTTTACATAATTAATAATGCTTCAACTGAACTAGCCAGTATGATCCAACTCTACAGTGTAAAAAACTCATTTGTGCTAAATTTAAATTGGTGGCAATCAGCAAATTGCAAAAGATGCAGCATTAAACCTATAGAAGAAACAGTCTGACCATTAGTGAGATTTTTTTATTTTCTGTAACTCAGTGACATTTGTCACTGAGTTACAGCTTCGTCATTAACTTTGTTTTTAACTTAATCTCAATTGATTGTTTATAGTTTTCTTTTTTGTGGAAGCTATACACTTTTGAAAGAAACTGGACTCTTAATGTTGACTTTCCTCTGTCTCTCAGTAACCCCCTCAATTTGGAGGTGTGTGTTTTTCCACAGTTAAGAGCTCTATTTTAGGGGGAGCTCCGTGCACACGGATCGCCTTGTGCAAGGTCACTGATTGGAGCACTGTGGTTATTTTCATAGGTATTTATTTCTTCTTTTCACATGGGAGATGCAATGCCAAGACCGCAGAGACTGCTCTAGCCTTTTCATGGCCTGAGGCACCAAGATGACCGCCACTGCTGCCACACCAAATGGGGAGTGTACTGCATTCTTAATATTCCTTGCCAGATTCTGCAGACAGGGAATGCAGCGGGAACACACAAACCTTTTCTATAGTAAAGTTGGAACCCAAACATTTTCTACAATTCATTTTTGATTGATGTTACAGCAGTATAAACAAGCTGGATACATTTTTAAGCATTGAGAAACAGTAGAATCATCAACCTTTGATCAAAAAGTGCTGCTTTAGAAGCAAAGATACACTTGCAACTGAAGCAGCCTTTAATGTCAGATTTAAAAAAAGACAAATGTTGTAGAAGGGTTGTGCCAGATATGGACTTTATTAGAGATGCTCTTTGATCCCCCTTATGTCTTCTCGGATGCCCTGATTGCTGAGGTAATTAAGGGAAAAGCCAGAATCCCCCATAAGTCCTTTCTGGTATGGTCCACCCTGCCATTTACTCATATCCAGCTGCTAATTAATGAAGTGCTATGGAAGGGTCATCCAATCAAATCATTGTATGAATAAATCAAAGAATTCCATTCCCATGGAGTGCTTGTTGTGTAATCAAAGAAGCTATTCATAAAAGAGAGGCATTATGTCTTTCAAAAGGTGTATTTGGTCTTTTTCGAAGTGTTTGAGTGTTATCTGGAGTGGTTTTTTTGTGTGTAGCAGAGCGTAGCAATGCTAAGCTTTTGTTTTATGTGCTCATGTATGGGTGTGTTTGTACAAAGATACAGATTTCTTTTTTTCTGGCACAGTTATAAAACATTCTGAGTAAGGGATTGTATTGCTCGGTTGCACAAAGGCTGGGGCCATTAACTGGATTAATCAGAGAGATTGGCCGAATATTAAAGGATGGGTGAAGGGAGAGCGGACAGAAGCCATCATGGCAAAGAAGGGCATGATGAAATGAGATGGAATGACAGACAGTTGTGTGGGGTAGTAAAGAGACTTGAGTTGCTGGCATACCACACACACAGAAGGGAAGAAATGAAGAATGATAGAGAAAAATAGCAGGATAGAGTCAAGATCATGGGGAGAAAAAACAGAATGAGATTGAAAACAGGCAGGCAATGGTGGAACATTAAAAAGTGAAACACCAGAAAGGAAGGGGATACATAAAGGGTCTTCTTGTGGATAATAATGGTTTTCCTCTCCTCTGTTTTACAGTGAAGGTACCCAAACATTGTGTATTAAATTCTAGACAATCTAGGATGCTATGGAATCTGGTGCTAATTAAGTTCATTTGAAAAATTGGAAAAGATTGTAGATTATTTTCCAGCATTTTTTAAAATGAATCCTGTCTTTTTTTGGTTTTAGGACTAAATGAGAACAAGACTTGAAGCATTCTTTTCAAGCAGTACATTCAACTCAATAGGTGTGCATTTGAATAGCAGGTGTTAAGTGTTCTTCAGTAAGGCTTCACAATAAATAAATCCCCACATTTTGGAGCCTCTCTTGTGTTTAATGGAACACTTAAACAGTAAGCACAGTAGCTTTTACTACATATTAGAAAGGGTTTGCTTATGATTGTGTTTTTCTCTTTGTCCCATTAAAGGACCTGTTTTTAAGCAAACCAGTTGATTAGAATAACTATAATTGGAGGCTAAATCATTGACCCCAATTTTGTTTTTACTGCAGATGGGAATTTAGAGATGTGCCACCTTTTGTTTTGTTTAAACCAGACAGCTTTCATATTGTTCAGTGTGGTTAACTCTCTTGTGTTTTATTGCTTTTAATAAGTGCCACAACAAGACATGTCGGTTAGGCCAATAAAAGCAGTCCATGCTCAACCAATGCAAGAAAGTTATTGGTGACCTGCCAGGTGTTTAATACCTACCTGCTTGTTTTTAATTAGCAGTGTGAAGAATTGGTTCAGGCTTTCATGTGCAACCACAGCCATGGAGAGGGAGCTATGGTAACATGGCAAGCCCAAGGCATGAATGGGAGCAGATGATTCATTTTATCTAGTTAGTTTAGTTCATCATTTGGTGCAATCTCTAGATGCCTGAATGTGCCACCTTCATCTGTTTAAACAATTAAAATGCAACTATAAACACTATGGGGAATTTCCAGCTAGCATAGTTTTGAGGAAGAAGATCGATTTTGTGTCCCAGAGATAAATATGTTGACGTGCTAAAAGTGTGAATCCACCCCAGAACAAAGGCAAAAGATCTTGTGAAGATGCAACCTGAGCCTGGTTAGAGAGAGTCTTTATCCACAATGAAACGTTTCCTGTATCAATAGGAGCAGATAGAACCCATTTGGAGAATCTTACACACACGATTTAAAAACTAATTCTAAAAAATACTAAGGAATGTACATAGATTTTGAGGAAGTTATAAACAAATCCAAGAAAATATCTCTCATTATCAGAATCAGCTGTATTTGCAAAGTTTGAGCACACAAACAAGTAATTAGATTTTAGTTTTGCTTTGTTCTCAATAAAGCCAGTTAAAACATAAATATATATTAAGAGTCATGATAATGTTTTTCTTTCTTGTAGATATGTTTATACATACACTGTGTTTTTACAAGAAAAGAAGACAAGGTTGAGATAGAGCAATATGCATGGTACTGATCTGTTATAATAGCATTTAGCTAACAGAAATAAAAAAGCACAGTTCCAGCAGTTTTAAATTAAAGTTTTGTTGACAAAGACGTAGAAAAGTGGGTGGAGCAGCACAAGGTCAGTATTCACAAAATGTTTTTTTCACTGAAGTTAGAAAAGGTTTATGACTAATACAAATGTGATTTAGTAAAATTTGAAAACTGTCAGTTAAAAAGTAGAGGTTTTTCCAATTAATTATTTATTTTAATTATTTTGGGGTTTCCTGGGAGTAATCTAAGTATTGCACATTTATTGCTATGTGTAGTTTCAGAATTTGGCTTGAGTTATTTATTTTTTTTATATCTAAGCGATTTCACGTCTTATTAACTTGCCTACTGGCCCCTTGTTTTTCAAAGAATCAAGCACATTTTAAGTTGGTTTGTCTTCATGTAAAATTATGAAAAATGCAAATATAAACTGGGCATGGGGCATCAGCAAATTTTAAAAGGAAATGTATGCTTCTTCTCCAGTAGTTACATAGTAAAGAAAACTGGCAGGTCATGGTAGAGAAATCATTGAAAATTCTGCTAATGAGGAGCAAAGTAGTTAGTAGTCCTAATTATCCACTACTGTTTTAATTTTTTATACCATCATTATCATTTCTCTTATAAAACTTGGCCAGATTTGTGGTTCTGTTGTTCCTCATCACTGTTTAGCATTCCCATGTGTCATCACTTTTATCAATGAGCTGTATTTATCAAATGTTGTCCTTCCAGAGCTGATTGAGTTAGGGAATTTAGGATCAGTTGGGACAGTCTGAGGCTGTTAGGATTCAGTGATCCTCCCTGATCAGCTTCCCCATCACTCCTCTCTTGATCCTCCGGTAAACACTCACCTGCGTGACACTCCAGCCAATCTTCTGCTTGTCCACCCTCCTACGCTTCACCACCTGCAACAAGCAGACACCGCATCACACATCTTTCAGTTCAAACCGCTCATAGCCAATCTTAATAGCTGACTTCCTACTTGCTTCCTCCCGGAATTCCTCATCGTACTGGAATGTAAGATCATCTACTTCTTTCGAAAAACTTTAAAACTATAATCATCACTAAAATATTAACCACTCACCTTGTCCTCCTCAGTACTGTTTCTTCGCTCGGATACCTCCCCTGATGACATCTCCACCCAGCTCCAGTACCTTTAAATAAACCTTATAAAAACGTTCCTTTGCTGTCTGTGGTTGCTGCCTGAATCAGAGTCTGCATCATTCATAATGACAGATGCAGCTACTCCCTATGATAGCCATCAGCCTACCGCACACCATGATAACTTGCTGAACCCATCTATTTCACCCGGGAGTCTCAGAAGAATGCTTTTTGCTTTTAGTTTTCTGGGTAGTTTTTGATTTGGTCTGTAGAAACTTCTTTTGTACGTGCTTTAATTATCCAATATACTTGTGCAACTAATCTGACCTCCATATTGTCAAAATATGTGGTTGAGATTAACCCAAAAGCAGAGGAGAGATCGACAGTGCCATTTAGCAGATACATGTTTTCTGAAAAAATTGCTGTGTGGAGGTTTTGTTTAAATGTGCTTCTGTCGTGAGTCTACCTACTGCAGGGTGTGGCTGGCAGCTACAGCCTATTAAGGATTACCTGGAGGCAGAACAAAAGGAAGATTGACAGATTGTTCATAATATAGTGGTAATCAGCTCTTTGCTGGTGTCACTATTTCTGTTGCAAGTTACTTACATTTTTTCTCGGAGTCTCAGATCTTTAGTTCCTGAGTGCTTAAACTGGAGCATTTCCTCTGTTGTTCCTCCAGAAGGATTTAACTCCTTAAATCTACCTCTTCTTCCTCACCAAATATCCTTTGCTGCTCCTCAGACTGCTTCCTCGGGTAAGCGTTGTGACAGCTCAGCTTTTAATCATTTTGAAACCCACTAAACTAGCTGTCCGCCCTCTGTCAATTATTCCACCATGCAGTAAAGACAGAAAACATGACTGGTATGCCACACTGCAACATCTCAAACTGCCAGCCTCAGCCAGGTATACAGCTCCTCTCTCCTACAGAATTCAAAAATTTCCCGCCCCCAAAAAAGGAGTACAACCACCTTAATTCAGTCATTTCTTCAGTCACAGAATTACAAATCTTCCTGGCTAACGCATTTCCTCTCCTTCCAGTCCTCTGGGGCTTCTCCTCCCAAAGAACCTGGCAATGGGGTAATCAACCTAACTGCCTTTTAAACTACTGGGAAGGAACCCCTATTTGATGCTATTACAAGTTGTGCAATACTATACTTGATTGAATATTACGAACATAAGATTTAATAGTGTTTTGCAGTAATTGTGTTGCAAATTACTAATTTCTCCCTGAGCTATAGTATGTATTGTGCTATTAAATATGGCGTGTATAACACTATTTGGTTCCTAATATGGATGTGCTCATTTGTAGCTACATCACAAATGCTGTAATCAAGAAAGACATTTTTAGAGTTGATCAATAATGAAAAAATGTATAACCTGAATAACCAAAATGTCTGCTCACTTAAACGACAAAAAAAGAAAGTGTTGTGTTTGAGTACAGATACTGTAATAGGCAAGGGAAGGCAATTTGTATAGCACACTTTCAACAACAAGGTAATTCATGGTGCTAATATAATAGGAGAAGAAATAAGGTTATTTACCAAAGCAAGTTTTCCTAAAGATAACATGCATTTCACAATCATAAGTTTACTTAGGGCAACTGGTTTGACCTTATTATTCCTGTGTACTTTGAGAGATTTTTAACTTGAGGACTGGAACATTTGGGGCTCATCCGGGATGATAACAACCACACTTGACCCCTGCTTGATGTAAACAAAAACAAAATTTAACTTCAAAGTGTGAATGGGTTTTCTTTTCAAGTCCCTCCAAAATATTAATTTCTCGCTGAACTATTGTAGGCTTTACTTTATTTCTCCCTTGACATGGTAGTGATCATTTAGAACATACTGTTATTAAGAACGCTGGGTTCATAGTGCAAAACAAAACTTGAAAACACTAAACTTAGGGCTACTTCAGCTACAAAAAAAAAGGCTGTTTTTCCTGTAACCATTTTCAGATCAAGACCACTGGGAATCTAACTAGAGAAACAAAATACTAAAGAAACAAAATACCAAAGAAATTTCAAGAAGATACATGCAGTATTATAATCTGATATGCACTTTTCTCTGTGATGCAGAGAGCTTCCACTTGTATGAAATTGCAACCTTTTCATGATTTCTGGGTGTATTGTTGCACTTTTGTCACTATTGATTATTTTTTACCTTAAACGAAGGGAGAATGGAGCAAGTGTTTTAAAATAGAGCAATCACACGCTTTCTACTCATTTGTGTCCCACAGAAAGAACAAAGGACATTCTTTTCAGGATTTACGAGGGACAACATCTCATAGAGGATGCTTAAAGACTGTCGGTGGGTTATGCCTCGGTAAATCTAAGAAATGACATTTTGAAGTTCTGACCCTTCTAAAGGGCACATTTATCTTTTCATGAGCATCACATGCCAGTCTGGGGCCACCATGCTCTCCATTTCAGAAAAGGTAATAAAAGGAGCCTCAGGAGAATGCAGCTTTAAAAAAAGAGGGTTTCTGCACAGAATTGGTAATTCAGGTTGGCTTCAATTTCAGACACTGTTCTTGTTATACACAAAGATATATGATTTATGTGTTCAAGAGAAAGGAATTATCAGTTTGATTAATAAAAAATGTATCAATATTATAATACACATACGGCCTGATTCATCAATATTCCAAATAAAGAGCGCAAAATTGAGTGCGCCGCAAAAAAATTGCACAGGTGAGTTGTCCTTCATTTGTGTTTGATCGACTGATTGCGCAATTCATAAGAGGCACAAAGCGCAGTATATAAATAAGGGCTTTGCGTCCGCTACTGTGCTAGTCTTTCTGGCCCATGCACTGCACCACAGCCAGAAAGAGGAGGAATAGGCGCAATGGATTCATGATGCGTCTTTGGAAGAAAAGGGGGTAAAATGACATAACTGTCAGGTTTATGGCCAATAGTGTGTTAATTACTGTTAGGTTAGAATGTGTGTGATTTATATTTTTAGTTTGTCAGTAAGAAAACTTATGTTGAATCGCAGTGGTGCAAAGTTAAAACATGTCTTCCACAGGGGCAAAAACAATATATATATATATAACAAAAATAGGTGCAAAAACAGCCACCGCAAACAGTTTCAGGTTTGATTAATCACACTGCACCTACTTATCACCTACTTATCTCCCCCCAATATTTGCCCCTTCTGACAGAAATGCCCATATTAAATATTCATCAAGGGCAAAAGTTCTAATGGGACAGCGTGCATGTTGCTGTGGGTTTAACAGGTGCAGTCCTCCCTGCGCCTGCTTAGTAAATCACCTGCTGCCTGTTTTTGTGCCCCCTGTAAGGTTTGCGCACATTTTAACAAGTGCAAACCTTTGATAAGCAGTCCACAATCTCCTTCAAAATAAATTACTTTGGCATTGAGAATGTGTTTGTTAAGGAAGCCCTAACTCTCTGTATGGAACAAAAAATTTGTATTTGATAGCTTTGTTCTTGCGTTATGTAGGCCTAAGTATTTAGAATGTAGCTTAAAATTGACCATCAAACTCTTTCTTCTTTTTAAAAAGATATATAGTCCAATAATAAACAAACAGAATGGACACATGGAAACAAAAAAAAATTAAAGCCTTCTTGAGGACAGGCATAGGAGTATTATATCAAGATGGAGCTGATGCAATAGTTGTGTGAAGGGCAACTGTAGAGCTGTCTCCTTTGTTTGTGTCTTGATCTAGGGTTAAAACCTTTGCCATTTTGTATGTTTGTAGTTTTATACCTGACGGATCTTCCATCAATTTGTACCTATCTGGGAGAAATGTCATGCTTATTTTGACAACTGACGACTATAAGTAATTTCCTTAATCATATTTAAAGTAAATCAAAACAAAATATGATTTTGTGCCTCCAATAAATAATACCCAGCACAAGCAGATCATTTAAAGTTCTTTGGATTTTATCAGGAATCCTAATCTGTCAGATTTATATAAGAGCTGTATCTGGCCCCAGGACAAAAAGAAATTACTAGTGGGAACTAGTAAACACTTCAAAGCGGACATCGAACGTTTTGAGAAACTGCAAAAAAAGGCAGGTAATAGTGAATTGGCCCACCCATTGAGGGCTGAAAACACAAACAGAACCTTAAAATGGCTTCTGAAATAGATGTCCAGCCAGCGCAATGAAGCTGTAAATTTAGTGATGTGCTCATGTTTTTGGTGGCACTCAGCAGTCCTACAGCAGCATTTTGAACAAGCAGCAACCCCTATAGATGAGCCTGAGAAATTCTTTGAGTCAAACTGTTACAGTAATCTCATGAATTAATGAACGTAATAACAGATGTTTATATTTAGATATTAAAAAGCATTACCAAAAGATTTGGTAATGATTCTTAGTTGATTGCTAATTTGATTGCTATAATCTTTTCTAATATGTTTAATAAAATGGAGACCTAAATCTAGAATACCTCTGATGTGATTGGCCGAGAGCATGATGCATCTAAGTTGTTCTAGCTACTAATGTGCCAGTTCACACTTCAGAAGAACAAGCTCAAAGATTTGTTCAAACAATAATGCAATCATTTAATTGATCATCTGAATCAGATAAGACTTTACTGTCCACTAAAGCATTGTTAATAGAAGAAGCAGAGAGGCATACGGAGGGATGAGTTTAAGTGGAACAATCTGACAGACTAGAAAACAAATACTAATTACAACCACATAAATCTGACTTTAAAATGATATGGATTAAAATTTCTGTCTACAACTGGTTTCTGGAAAGCTGGTTGAGCAATATAAAAAACTCCCTTTCCTTCCTTACCACATGCACAATTTTGTGTTGGCTTCATATTATTGCTAAATAAAATACTCTAATGGCATTGAACAAAATGAAGAAAAGATTTGGGGGGAGAATATTTTTGCAAGGCACTTTAGGTTTTCATTTTTGATTGCTAAACCACATATTTCTTTACATTTTTACAGTTGAATCTAAATCAGAGACTTGCACTTTATCAATTTCTGGTCCTAACTCTTCATACATCTGTGTGTAACTGCCTTACCATACAGTGCACTTACACCATCACATACACCACCCAAAAGATTCCTTAATGGGGAAGTATCCTTCAATCTTTTTTTCATGAAGGTTTGTCTTAAAAGTGCATCAGTGTACATGTCATTCACTTGAGAATGCAATCCCTTTCAGAGTTCTCGGAATTTGTTGTGTAGAGTTAAAGGGTGTGAGTTAAGCAGCCTTACACTGGAAAAAGGCTACTCCAGAAACAAATTTGAAAACATAATACAACACATTTTTGCTTGTAAAAGCTAAATGAACATCTGCCAATAGAACATGTGAAACTTTTCTTTAAAATATTTCTTGAAAAAAAGACAACGCACTAAAAAATAAATAAGAAAAAAATGTCCATAAACAAGGGATTTTTTTACTCTCTTGAAAATTGCTTTTTGCAGTTTGTCAAACAGGAATTTCACAAAGTTTGAATGCAACTTGTGAACACACTTCGCTTACTATGTTCATGGATAGCTTTCAAGCTACCAGTAAATTAAAAACATTCTGGCCCCTTCTAATATTTTCTTTGTCTTGCCTAAGACAGGGAGCTTTTTGATTAAGGCCAGTCAAAAAATGTTTGCGTTTTATTTTTAAAACCTTTTTGTAAATGACATCACGTTTAAACTTACAGTTAAAAACACAAAGCTATACAAAGATGAAAATGAACGAACTGCGAGTTAACTAGAAAAGTAAAAAAAATTTTAATAGCAAATTTAAACCAGTAACTGAAAGAAGACCCCAAAGCTTTCTCTTTTCTACTTCCTCTTTTGGATGTTCTGATAATTTTAAAATCCAAAATGGATGCTATGAAGTTCATAAAGCTTAAAGTTTAAAATGAGTCAGCTTCAAGGACAAAGAATTCTGAGAACAGCTGACAGAAGATCCACCAAAGACTTCTAAATGGAGATAATCATTTGTGTTTACCTTGCGTAGCAGTCACAACACTCTCACCGACTGTCTGGCTCAGACAGGACTTTTTGTAAGAAAGCAAACTGAGACCCCAGTGATCACTCCAGGAGTGCCACCGGGGTCCATTGAAGCAGCGTATCAAAAGAGAAATTGTGGAAGAGTGGCAATGTTTTGAACACCTAATGGCATATGACAGTACAGCTGGGATTTGATGGGCACTTTAGGAATGTTGAACATGAATGGAACTGTCTTGAGTGCTAAATTCTGTACCTGGGTAAAATTGAGGATTGTCAATGAAGGAACTGCCCAGTGTAAACTGAAGAAGTTTGAAAAATTCACTCAAAAGAGCAGGTCACTAGTGATACTATCTAGCAGAGCTCTCTAATTGTCCTTGAGTGAGAACATATAAAACAGCATCATCCATCAAGCATCATATAAAACAGCAGTCAAGTGAAACCACAACACAAGCTCTTAGTAAAAGCAAAACAAGCGGAACTCTACATACTTGCAACCCCATAAAAAAGTCTCATTTGACGTCAGGATCACTTATCACAAATGACAGAAAAGGCCAGAAATTTTTTTCTAATTTTCCCATCTGGGACCTTGAGACTCAACAATTGTTTAGAAGGAAAACAAAGTTAGAGGTTTTTTATTTAATCCGAAACACATCAGGGACACTAAGATGATGAATAAACAGCAAAAAAAGGCACAGAGCTGCAGACTCGCAGGCACCATAACAATGTGTTATTTCTCTGTTTACTTGTAGTCTGATGGTTCCATTAATGTTAATTCACATCAGTAAATCAAGGAAGGAAGTGGAATATATCTGAAAGCAAAGAGCAGGGTAAAGTTGTTTGAAATTGTGACCATTTGAATACATAATCAGGGAGTTCATCTCGCAAATTCTTTTTTATGCTGTAGATGAATCTCTGCAACTACAACCAAACAGATTTTTGAGCAAACAGCTACATCAATGAATGTTGAAGCTTTTCTTCTAGAAATGCATATGTTCTTTCAAATTCATTTATAAATAAATAACTAATGAATTACATTATTATATTTAATTTGGTTAATTATATAGCACCAACTCAAGACAAGTAATCGTAAGGCCCTCTGTAAGACAAAGGAGTTCAGTTTATTTTCAATTAAATGCTTTCCGGTTGATCCAAATGTGTTTAGTTCAGTCAGTTCACAAAACGCCATGGCAGGGTCCGAGCTAAGAAGCAGACTGGACGTTTTACACACCCCTCTGAAGCTTCTGTACTGTTACTCACCTATTATTGAGACAGTGTCTTGCCCACAGCCAAAGTCCAAATAAAAAAACAAAACAAATCTAAACGTGGCTAATCATGAAACTCTCATTAGGATAAATACTGCTCCGACTGAGCAGAAAAATAACACAATTAAATGTGGTTTATTGGACACAAGATGTCTCTCTTCAAAGACTGTTACTTAATGACTTGATTTGTAATAATCAGAGTGATTTATTTTGTCTCTCAAAAACCTGGCTGCAGCAAGAGGATGATGTCAGCATAAATAAGTAAACTCCTAATTATTTTAATTTTCACATTCCTCAAAATACTGGCCACGGAGGAGTAGCAACCATCTTCCAGTCAGATTTATTGATCAATCTCAGGCCAATTTATGGCTACAAAACACCTCCCTGAAAAGGTGCATCGGTTGGACTACTGTTGCCAACAGTTTTAATGTTCTCACTTAATTCTGTCTCTTACCTAGACAGAGCCATTGGTTGAGCTCCATGACTATCTGTATGTGCTTTCTTTCATCCTACAAAAATAAAAACTGGCTCAGTGTTAATCTACTTAGCTGTGTTCCTTCCTAGTTGAAGCCACTAAAGGAGCAACAATTGCCTGTGACAATTTTCTTTTCTTCAACATGGAAACTACTCTTGGTTCAATGCATCTTTGTTTTTTGTGTGCATACTTTGTCCTCTCAAACCCCTAGTTGGTTGTGGCTCATGGCCGCTCACACTGAGCCAAATTTGTTGCAGGTTTCTTCTAGTTAAAGAGTAGTTTTCCTTTCCACTCTTGCTACATGCATGCTCAGTATGAGGGATTGCTGCAAAGTCAATGACAAGATGCAAGTGATAGTCTATTGTCTATGTTCATCTAGTAGAAGTGAATACTACAAGTCAGTGACTAGCTGCAATTCACTGGGTTTCATTCAATAGAAACTTTTTAAAACAATGAATGATAATATGAACTTGACATTGTTTGATAACTGGGATCAATTTGGAATGTATGTAATTGACTTAATCTGTCTGCATGATTGGATTGATCTGACATTTTCTTGTAAAGTACATTAAGACAACATGTGTTGAGAATTATATGAATAAACTCGATTGATTCTTGTACAAGCATGTTTTGAATTAAATCCAATTACTCACAGTCTAGTTCCAGCTATATACCTTATACTAATAGATATAAAGTCATCCACTAAGGAAACAACCAAATTGCCTTGAGACTTCAATTTGATGTAATCCCCCATCTTGAGCAAGTGGGCAACAATGGAGAGGAGTAAAGTCACTTAACTGAACCTGTCTGACAAAATGAAGAATGCTAAAAGATCTAAAAAAACATACTATGCCCAGATCTAAAGAGCGTCAAGCCCTGATGAGAAACAAAGTCATTGTTGATAGTCTGTGCGTTCACAAGCAGTAAGAGAAAACTGTATTATTGCCTTAGTCCCACTGAATTCTGAATTCTGAAATGAATTTCTCTGCATGTAAACAGCAGAGGCATCTTAGCTAGACTATTAGCAGCCTGGGTACTCCCCCTTCGGGAAGTGACGAGGCGCGGAAGTGGGAATAACAACAATCAAACAGTACAGTACCTACAAAATGTACAGTGCTGCAGCGTTGTTGTCATCCATTTCTTCATTCATTGCGCATGTCCTTCTTTTACTCTGCTTAACTGCTTCACTGCTACCAGCATTTGTTTACTATCTGTGTGACACTGTAGGCCAAATGAAAGAATGCCAACATTAAAGGGTACATGTCACCACCTAGCGTCATGGAGTAAAACGCACTTCACACAGTAATCCGATTTTCTGAGTGACATGTAAAGTGGGATAAAGGCTCCCATTCTGGTTAGGGTATTAATTAGATAATTGCCATAGGCTTAATTTAGATGTGCATGTAAACATACTGAATGATCAGTCTAGAAAGTGTTGCTAAGCAATTTTAGGGCTTTTGGGACTTATCAGTGGTTCACGTTCCCAGAAATGACCAGCCAACCAAAAATTACTTCAAGCGTGCATTGACGACTCGTCCAAAAAGTTAGAAAAAGAACCCCAAACATCCGGAGTACTGCAGGCCTCAAATGCCTTATATATGGTCAGTGTTGATTCAATAGCAAGAAAAAGAGAACAGCATCAATAGAGAGAATGATGTGATCTCATGTGAAAATTACTATTTAGCCAAACTGCACATTTCACATTTATTCAAATATAACACAATGATAACCCAAGACTCAAAATTTCTCCAGAAATGTAAAAGTCTGCCTCTAATACAAAAACTCAGAGCTGATCTCTGTTAATGAAAACTACTTTTCAACAAGGTAAACCACTTCATCCAAGGTGTCATAACTTCACTCATTTAATTGTAATCAAAAGTAAAACATAGACCGATAAAACATAAACAACTTCAAACTTATGACGACAAGCTTTGAGCAAAGCCACAAAGACATATTCTCAAAAACAAAGATATAACCTGAAAGGAGCCAAGAGTTTAGAGTAACTTCAAGGATACCACATGCAGTGACTCAGAAAGAAAAAAACAGAAGAAGCACCACAGAGTTTCTGGGTTAGAAATGGAAAAATTGTTTAGAAAATGTAAAACATGTTCCATCTAGGGCTGTATTGATTGTTGTCTCTTCTCCATAACTCTCCTGCTGTCTTCCTGTTATTTTCTCTGAGAATATGGAGTTTGTGTTGTTTTCAAGAGGACCAGTTGGTCTCCAAACCATTGGCAGATTGTCCATCCTTAAGCAATCCAGCTCTCTTTCTTGTCTGCTACTAATAAAACCAAATCACTTTTACAAAATTTCTTGCACTACAATTACCTACCTGAAGTTTACCTCATGAGTCCACTGAAGTGTCTTCTGGGTACTGTACACTTCCTGCATTGAGGCCACTTCAGCAATAATCACACGTGGGAAACTCGACCAGCCCTTTTGGCTCTGTTAACATCATTCCTCTTACTTTAGTTTGTCTACCAGTTTTTGCTGATCTACTACCCAAACTGGAGGTCAAATATTACCAGAAACGCACAAACTGATCATTGAACACCACCTACCTGCCCTCTTTAACCTCAGCCACCCCTAGATCCATAGTACTCTTTTAGTGATTAGTGACTAACCTTTAACCTGCAAGTCTGAAACCATTTCTCAAATTATTCAGCCACTTCAACACCTCCAGAGCTCCACTAACTTCACTCTTTACCCTTTCAGGTTATACACCCAAACCTGACTGAGAGCACAGGTTTCATAGCTTCACCATGAAATTATTCAAATGCTACACTAACCATGTTTTGTTGGTTTGTGATACACAAAAGTTAATAATTTCAGCTAAAACATAATACATGTTTTGGACAAGCTTAACAGTGAAAGCTTTTATTGATATTTTGTTAACTTAAAAATATGTTTGACTAAAAATACTCTGACCTTTTACTACATTCTAAACCCTTTAGCTGGAATATACATGTCATTATAAAACTAAATCATACATTTTATTAAAAATAGTGTTTATCAAAACTAATCTCTGCTGATCACGCATTTTAATGGGGATTTAGTTTGCACAGGCAGCATTTTGTGCATTAGAATCAGAATATTTTATCACCAAGGTAAAAACTAATCCATGTCATAATGGCAATAACACCAGCCCACATTCACTATTAGTGGATGAATAATAGGCAGCTTTTCATGCATACTGGCACAACTAACAGAATCAAATCTGCCAGAAGTTACAGGTGAAAAGTGACTGAAAAAAACTAGCTAGTGGATTGCACTCAGAGTGATAGAAAATGCAGTAGTTTCTTTTTCAAGTTCCAAGGGTCTTGTGTTACTTCACTGCTGTTCAGCCTTTTAAATTTGTGTTTCCAACAAACCCTGAGTGATTTGTATTTATTTATTATTATTTGTTTGTTTTAACATTCAGTGGCCCATTATTCAGTGGCCTTTACAATTATTGGCATTCCTGCTTAATGAGGGCAAAAAGTCTAAATTAAGTTATTTTTTCTTTATTTTAAAGTGTTCATCACACCAGGATATCAAGGTTCCTTCGAAAGGAAAACGAGCTCACAGCATCGCAGATGCACTACAATACTTACCAGTGGGCAAAATGGGATATTTTACATGTTAATCCTTTGTTATCCTGAGCCTACCAAAAGTTCAGTCTTCTGATCATCTGATGAAAATGAATACGTAGTTCTAGTTGAAATCCCAATAGAGTTTAGCAACTTCTAACATTCATCTTCAAGATGATGGCAAGAAAAAGCTTTACCCCAACATACATCCAAATCAACCAGTTGGTATGTAGATAGTTTCTGTATTTTTATAGACCTGGTGACCTCAAGATCCCAGTAAACTTTGGAGATCTTTTTGAACCCCTGACCATCCTCCCCACTGTGTAGAGTGACAATAATTTATAAATTTGGGTCCTTGACCAGCCTTGTTTGTCACAGTTCAAGGTGTTATAAAGGTTTAAATTTTTGCTCAAACTCTGGGTATGCCCATTTCTTAAATTATTTGAATCATTTGTTTTCTTGTCTTTCTAATTTTGAAGACTGGCTAAAAGAAAGGGGCTCTGTATCTAGCATGTTCATACCTCACTGAATCAAGAAAACATGGACTTTCAAGTAAAATATCAGAGACCCAATTCATTTAAATTTATTGTATCAAGAAATGTGGCACTTGTATTCTTAAAACAACAATTTCTCAACTTGCGATTCATTTTTTTCAACTAAATAAATGGACTTGAATTATTGGTTTAATTTTACAAATGTTTTTGGTGAGAAACTATGCTGGTCCAATGAAAGATTTATTTTAAGGCTGTATAGACATTTTTCATGGGGTGGTAATTACTGTGGTAGGCACTGTATGTCTGATTTTCATCCATTTTATTTGACTCTCTCAGTAAGAACAGAGGCAATGTAGGCCAGGGTTAGGGTTTTGAAGTATATGTAACATGTTTCTTTCACATCAAAATTATGTCCTACTTTGTGTTGGTCTATCATATTAAATCCCAACAGAATACAGTAATGTTTGTGACTGTAACTGGGCAAAAAATGTGGAAATGTTCAAGAGGTGTAAATACTTTTGAAAGGTTCTGTATGAAAAATAGCAGTCCTGCATTAAAAACTTAATGTAGGATAATTTTTCCATCCACAATCCCATTAGCCCAGAGCCAGTTTTAAGTTCTGGTGGCTCTAATTGCTAATGAATAATAGAAACAAAGCACCTGTAGTTAACGTTCTAACAGAAACTGTGCTTGTAGCTGTATTTTTGCAGATTTTCTTTTTGATACTCTTTAATTGCTGGTTAATTCAATCCTAATAGCCATCTCTAAAGTTAGGCAAAGACATTTGAGGGTTTTTAACACATTTGAAGACAAGTCTAACATTCCACAGGTTCTGGTTCTCAAGAGGCGGCTTTTCAAGTACTACCACTTTTTTTAAAACAACGTTAAAGCAGTCTGAGTTTGTGGTTAATGTACCTTAGTTTGAATAGATTGCAATGGAAATACATGTGGGGGAAGGGTTCACGTATATATTTTCATTTTCTGGATGTACAGTCAACAGAAAGGTGACATTAATTACTACCACAATGGCACCATAAGACGCTTAATATGCAACACAGATCACTGGAATCCACTCTACACATTTTTTCATACATGTGTAGCACCATCCATTGTGTTTTTATTCATAGCCCAATCATCATCCCATGATGATTGGGCTTTGTTTACACACAGAAGCACCGTAAAGGATCCTCAAATCTGAGTACGCATGTTGTTTGCTTTTATTTCTCTCAACTTTGCTCATTTGAATGGCAGAACATATGGCAATGCATTACACTCCCTTCATTAAAAGCCATTTGAGCTTGTTGTTTATTCAGTTGCAGAGGTAATTTACAAGCACTATTACATTTTCCTCCAAGGAAAGGACACCCATCTGGGTAGTTCACTACAGATGGTCAAATATCCAGGAACTCTTAGGGGAATTGCATCCATATTTACCCCAACCTAACACCATCAGTACAAGACAAAACATTGGCACAGTTTCTTTATTGTATGGGCACCTTTGAGGGTATTTTAATCATTCATGGTGTTTCTGGAGGCTTTCTTCAGAATGATATACAAGATGAGGTTGCACCTGAACATGCTCCAGTAGATCACTATAGTCCCACTCTACATGAAAGGTTTGTTTCAGTAAAGGTGAATAGAACAGTGGCTGTATGGAGTGTCTTGCAAAGCATTAAAAGGGAAATTTAAATATTTTACCTTTGTCTTATATAACAGCCTCAATTTCAATATTTTTAGGTTGCATTTTCTGTTGCAAACCAACACATATATATGTGAAGTGGAAAGAAAAGCATGCATGTCTTTATTAAACTTTTTATTAACCTTACAAAATCCTAAGTGTGGTATAAATGGGAATTCATTTCTAAACGAATCTATTCTAGCTTTCTTTAGTGTTTTATTCTGCTTATGCTATACTTTCTGATGTATAAAATCACAAAGGAACACTGGTATGTCATTGCAAAGTTGCCAAATGTGAAAAATGTTAAGGTCTATAAATAAATTCACAAGGTGCATAAATGCATAATTAGTAGGTGAAAAGATTGAAGTGATGCCCTTTTAAAAGGTTCACTTTCAGAGAAATTGTTCTTGTATCACTTTGTACTTTTTGTTTATGTTCAATTTAAATTCTTAATTTAGTATTTTATGTAAAAATGGCTCAGTATCAAATTGACTTATCTGGTATTTCTCTTCCTGTAGCTTTAAATTGTTAATAAAAACGTGCTTTTCATTCAAAATCAACACACTTTCAAGATCAAGATTAAGGACACTTTATAGTCATAAATATTGTAAAGAACTAGTCACAACCAACCTACCTTTTGGAAAATATTTCAAAAATAATTACATGGCAACAGAAAAAATTTGTATTTCCATTGCATGTTCCCAAGGTTCATAAAATAAGGTTCTATTCTTTAGGAAAGAGGTACAACTACTGCTTACAAAAATGTCACAAAAAAGACAGCTATTTTCTCGGTTTTATAACAATAAATTACAGCACTTTTGTCTCTGAAGGACGCTACAGCTCATCTCAAACTCTCATAAAGCAGCAGGTGATACAGTTCCTTCCAAACCTTCTGCTGCTATGAACTTTTGATGAACTCTAAGTTTCAAGCCTGGACTTTGCCCTAAAAGTGATACTATCCAAAACATAAAAAAAAATTAATGCAGCTATTGTTTAATGAACTAACCCTGCTTTAAATGTTGCCACCGTGTTATCCCTGCTGTGTTCCTTTATGGTGCTGTTTGTACACCAATGTCTGCTAACGCACCTTTAAGACATTTGAACAACAACAGAGTTTATAATGAGAATAATTTGTACACAGTTAGACACTTTGCCTATTGGGTAACTTCTAAATGCAATTAAGTGCTCTCAATTTTATTAAGGAATATCAGAATACATGCGCCTGAAAGATTTTTCAAAGTCATATGTGACATATGACTTTGAAAGATTTTGATTTGGAAGATTTGAAAGGCTTTGCTTCCTTTTCTCAATTAGGCAATACTTAGTGTTTTCCTGTCAAACAGAATCATAATAAAATTAGGGCAGATCAACTGATTACAATTACAATGTACAAATAAATAAAAGACAAAACCGAATGCCATTGCTCTTTTTTTAAGGAATTACAAGAGAGATTGTTTGAGCTTTTGATTTGAACTCCAGTATCACATTTACACATTGCCCTTTTAACCTATTTATCTTTCACCCAATTACTAAGGCATACTAACTGGTTAACATTTCCTGAATGGAAAGCTGAAATTTTTTTTTTTAACAATAGAGGGATTCTTTGTTTATTAACACAGTGGATACATGCGCAAATGATGTGACACTGGTCTTATAAATAGCTCCAGTTGCCAGTATTATTGTCTGCGGTTATCTTGCAGTTGCTGACTGTTGCCAAATTCAGGGGCTGCATCCTTCGAAGGACCTATCCTACCCGGTCCTTCGCCAACCGGGTAGACCAGATGTTAGGGGCTGTAAATTTAGACGTTCTAGCCTTCAGAATAATTCCCACCCCTACTTCAGCGAATGCCCTCTTGCCTACCAACCGTGACAACGCTTAAAGCTGCAGTCCGGAGTATTTGAGGGAGAGAGATTTTTTGAATCTGATGTACCAAGGCCCCTCCCAAAACACTCCCCCTTCCCTTCCCTCTCTCCAGGCCTACTGCAGCAGTTGTGCACATGCATCACCTGTGGCAACACAGCAAGTCAAAGAAGTAAGCAGCACCCGATTGTACTTTTGCTATGGACATTTCGGGGTTGAGTAACTTCTGCATGACTGATGCTCTCTCACAATATGGCGACTGTAAACAGGAAGACACGGAGCGGTCTGTGTGCGCGCCCCCATGTTTGCGCGATCCGCATGCAAGTTGATTGATAGCTGACAATGCGGAAACTCGAATTCTATTGGCAAATAAGATTTGGCGCTCAGTGTGAAATACATAGGGGTCTACGGGAGGAAGGTGGGATTAAGAAAAATAACAAGTGTTGTGGAGCACTAGCCTTTTATCATTATTATTGAACTCCACTATCATTTTAAAGATTGATAAAACTTTGATACATAAATATATTCTCCGGACTGCAGCTTTAACTCAAGCTAGTAAAAATGGAGCTAGAAATCTTCCCGAGTTTTTCTGACTTTTTTTTTTTTTATTCTAGAGGAGCTACAGAAGTTTTACCATCAGCAGCATGTTTTATATCTCCGGTAATCAAATCCAAATAAAGTAATTTTACTTAGGGTGCTTTCACACCTTGGACTCAGTACAATTGGGGACCAATTTTGCAACATTGTTGCAACTTTGAGCTGGTGCGGTTCTTTTTCACATTGCACTTTTGACAAATGAACTAAACCTTTTATGTGTTGTATATCCCCCTTGCGTTTGGTGGCGCTGTAGCAAGAATTGCCGAAAGGAAGTCCAACAAAAGACAAACAGGAAACGGATGCATGATGTCGGTCATTCCGTATTGTTCCAGTGACAAACGCGGTGAAACTCCCGGAAATAAACAGACTTAGCTCTGCATACACAGATGGATTCCGCTTGTCTTCTTGTTGTGGTGGTCGTAATATATAATATTTACATCATTCATCATCCAAATCTCGATGAAGCACTGGACTTCCTATCGACTCCACGTTTGACCATGATTCATTGTTGGAGCTAATGCTAACAAGTTTGAAACGGTGCCCCCCACAGTGCAAAGCGCAGCGCGCTACGGATGCCTATACAGAAGAGGACTTTTATCAAGAAGTTGGACTGAACCGAGTCTGATTCATATTCACACCTGAAGTGAACCGCACCAGAGTCGGTTTGGAAGCGGACTGAGACCACCTCAAATGTGGGTCTCGGTCAAGTTCGTTTGTCCGGACCAAATCTCACTGGTCTGCATTCACACAAGCTCAAACGAACCGCATTTGAGTTTGTTTTCAAACCAAATGCTGCAAGTGTGAAAGCACCCTTAATCTACACAATGAAAAGATAATTTCAGCTAGTTTAATGGATAATTTCAGCAATTGAATGACTGGTGGTCCAATGTACTCTTAATATATAGTATATATAAACTAAATATATATATATATATATATATATATATATATATATATATATATATATATATATATATATAAATATATATAAATATATATATATATATATATATATATATATATATATATATATATATATATATATATATTTATACCAATTTCCTTTTGGGATCAGTGAAGCATTCAATTTTAATATATAGTTTTTTATAACCAGGTGATGTCTTATATATCAGCACTTTCTGAATAAATGAACAGAATTGATTTTTATAAACAGCCAGTGCAACAATAACTTATGACATTTTAATGTTTTTAACACCATTGCAGGTCATAACAGCATGCACTGTTCTCCACATCTGCCACAGTGCTGGTGACATTGTGGCCCCTGGGGATGAGCTTGAAGACGATGTAGCATAGAATGAGGGTGGTTTGGAGAAATCAGCGGTGCTGTCTGGTGGGAAAAACTGTCTTCTGAACATGTCTAAGTGATGTGGCAGCCGTCGATTGAGCCGGCCCTGGACGATGCAGTGGACAGTGTGAAGAAGCTACCCTCTGCAGACCAACCTGCATGATGTTCCACTCGTCAACTAAAAAGACCAGCCAGAGGTTTCAGCTGGAGTACTCCATTCACATCTCTGATCTTTGTTCAGCCGATCTAGCAAAACCGCCTGTTTATTCTAATAAAGCTTAAAGAATGGTCCAGAAAGAGGTCATTCAGGTTAATACTGCATGAACAACTATAAATAACTACACAATAATTGATCCTAATGTCAGTATTTGTTATTTCATTTTCAAAAGTAATTTTAAATTGTTCAAAGTAAGATTTATGTTCATTTCTTGAAATAACTGTAAATAATAATGTAACTGTTAAATAAAATAAAATGACTTAATCATGTTTACTATTTATTTTAATAAATTTATTTATAACCATTGAACAACTAAATAACCACTGTGACAAAAACAAAAATTGACAAACAGAACAAAGTCTATCCATCTGCGTCGTACTTTCCTCAGCTCCCCTTTGCATCTTCATGTCCTATAGAAGAAATTTACAAAAAGAGCAACACAAAAACTTTTAGATTTATATTTATTAACGTGATCAGTGATAAATGATGTATTCACTGCACTGTGTCACATGTACATACAATACTTTTTACCTTTACTTTTAATTTTTTTAAACAATCTCATTTGTTTTTGGCCAGCAAGGGGTGACATTCCCCTGCAGATCCATCCAGAAGTAATAGTAAACATAGTCTATAAAAATAAAAGCCAAGCTTTTAGAATGCTCATAATATGCTGCACTAACGTTATACCAGAGTAACGTTAGAAGAAGAAAAAAAACAATCAATAAATAGGCTTATATAAACCTGGACTGAAAGAAATATGTTATCAACAGTAGTCTATTACAGTGATTAATATCGTGCCTATCCACGTACACATCACCAGTCAGGTTTAATGAGTGCATTGTTTGGTTCAATACAGTTGGTAATATAGTTAAAACTAAGAACTTGTTGTGTGTGCACCCCATTAAAAAGCATAACCCCGCCCCCAGACAACATTGGAAAAATTCTACCAAAGTGGGCAGTGCCAGGAGGCACGGAGGGGCATAGCCAAGTGTGGAGGATGAGCGGAGGGGGTAACTTGGGGATGTGGTCAGGAGCCCTGACCAAAGCGATGTTAGCAATTTTGCAACTGATCGATCTGATCAACGTTCATCTGTTCTGAATGTTAGCCCATGTTAGCGTTACCACTCAGAGACTGGACTCCTCCTGTCTCCCTCTGCCTCAGCAGCACAGGCAGCGCCGGCCTCGGGCAGCGCTGACTCAGCGGCCTGAGCCAGCGGATCTCCTCCATCGTCACCGGAGGTAGAGAGAGGCTTTATGGAGCCCAGCGGCCCGAGCCGTAGCAATTCGAGCTGCTGGCTCAGTGCGCTGAGTCAGTGCTGCCCGAGGCCGGCGCTGCCAGTGGTGCTGAGGCACAAGGAGACAGGATGGGTCCAATTTGTGTGGTAATGCTAACATAGGCTAACGTTCAAAACAGTATGTTAGCTATGCTAGCTACGTGCTGATGTGATAATAATGGTAACCTGAAAAACGCAATTGATCAAAAGTCGTAATTCCAACTCCCAACTTGCCACGGGGCGAGTTTGTCTGAGAGATGGTTTTAAACCCAAACCCACGGGCGTGTCTGTGAGACCATGCCTGTGACGTTAAGAGTGGAAAAGATGTACCGATCTCCACCAATCACAAATTTCAAATGCAGTAGCCATCTTCCAACCCTAAGAGGGCAGCACTAAGAGGTTTTTAGACCAAAAAGTGTAGAATTAAACAAGTTTACATGAAATTGTAAAATATTTCCCAGAAACTGAAAAATAGCATTGGTAAAGACCCATTTATACAGTTCATAAGCAAAAAAAAAGTTGTTTTGGGGTGTAGTTACTCTTTAACGTGGTTTTCACCATAATGGACGAAACTGTTCCCCCTTTCTACTAGCAGGTGGCAGTATTTAAAGCAACAAAGTAATTTAGACAACCAAAAACTATTTGCGCGCAACCAGGGTCTTTGCAACCTATTGCGACATAAATTACATATTTTTCTATATGTAAAAACCCGACCCAATACAATTTCCCGACCCCCGTGGATGTTTGGACAGCGAACTGACAGCGACTAAATGAATAGTTGTCAATGTGAATTCTCACGTGACGTCATGCGTAAGCCTAATAAAGTTAAAGTTACTAATGAGGGAGATTGGGATTCCGCTGAACAGGTGTTATGCCAAGGTAGTTATACCCGTCAGAATTTGTATCCCACGACGCGGGAGCGCGCACTCACTCACTAGAGCGGTGTCTGCTTTTCTCCGCTTCATTGCACCAATGACTAGAGAAACAACTTACTGCTTTAGCATTCAGCTGAGTGTGACATTTTTATCATAATGCATGCTTCAATTTGTAACTAAAATCAGGTTAACGTTGTTTTAACAATGTTGTATTGTGTTCATATCTTGATGCGGCGTCAGACATTTAGGCTACATCCGAACACTGAGCAGAAAATCTGAAAGGATTTTCACATTCTCTTTGGCTCAGTTTATTTACAAAGAATTTGTAGTCTTTCGCAGTCGCTATCGAGGGATGGGATGGGTTAAGTCTACTTGTTTGACAGCTTCTAGCGGTCAACAAAAGCTAGGAATACCCAGTCTTCCTCTCTGTCAAAACCACCTTGTGACTGACTGACAGCCCCGTTTTATTGTCGCTGCTTAGTGTACTTTGTTACACATCACCATGACAACCAGATAACAAAAACAGGTGAATGAAGTGATCAATACACCCAAGATATTTAATTATAGCTCCTACAGTATTAAATAAAAGCAAATACCAGCAATTACCAGGAAAACATGCTGTGGTGGATGTTTTTATGTTTTGCTTTTCAACAAAAAAACACAACTGTAACAGCAGAACAATACTTTTATTTAATTAAATATTTTTCAATGCTGTATTTCTTCTATTAATTTACCTGTCAGAATATGGCTCCCCTGGGTAACTTTATCAAACAAGGCCTAAACCTCTCAAAATTTTCAATATTAAATGGTCATAATGCAGGATGAATATATACTGAAACACCTGGGGGTAGGATATTTACAGCCCTTTTTAGGGCGGGATACAAATTATATCAGTCATAATAATTATGCACCGCCAGAATCTGTATCCCCCAGGTAACTTTTTCATTCATTAGCCAAACTAATCCCTCTATGTGGCCTGCAACTGAGACGTTCACATGGAATCGTGGATGCACTTCAGGTCTGCTATGCTGATTACGTGACAAGCACTGAACATATCATGGGATGAATTGTGGGATAACCAGGACAGGTCCTTCTGTGCATGCGTTAAAAAAATTAGCGAGATTAATTCTACTATTTAAATGACCTGCGTTAACGCCCAAATTTTGACAGGCCTAAATAAAATTAATTCAAAGTTTGTGGTTGTAACATGACCAAATGTGGAGAATTAAGTTCAATTTTACCATGTTAGAGCATGCTGTGATTTATTGGGAAAGGTAGCTGTCTTGCTATCAAAGTTCCTCCCACATGTTTAACTCCAAGACACTTGGAACCAAGTTGCATACTGCTCTGTGCACCTATGAGGGAGTGTAACTTGGTGAATGTGGCTCCAGTGTAAAAATTGTAATAAATTCAGTCAATTTAGCACCCCAATCCTTCCTTATGGTTTCAGATTTCCAGCCTTTCATGTCAGAGAACCTAAAGAAGAGTACTTTGATTGGGGTTTTATTCAGAGGGGTAAAACATCAGATTGAATCTGTGTCTGCTGTCTTTAAATGCAGTTGGAGAGATGACCTGATGGAGCTTGAGGCCTTTTAGTGCAATACACTACACATTTGCTCTTTGTACAATAGCACTCCCAAAATGCTGCGGGCTTGTAATTAAGATGGAAAACTAAATATCTATTAACCTCATTGTTTTTACTGTTACTTGCTAATATAAGAGTGTTTAATTGGACTTCCTGGGGCATTTTCTTGGCCTAATTCTGTCTGTTCCACAGAAAGTGAGACAGCACTTTCGTGTAGAGACTCGTACATATGCAGGTTTTTGAATAGCCTAGCATGTTTTGTGTTCATGTCTAAAACTAAAAATCGGCAACTTAAAACAACACTTTGTTTCTTTTCATACTCAATTGTTGCTCTTATAGAAGCATTACCTGTGGAAATGCCAGTGCGTTCTTCTTCATCCAAGTAATTGGACAGCAGCATTCCTTCAGCTGCGGAATGGCACGTAACCTTGTGGCACTCACAAACAGCCTAGCAAATGAGGTAGAACTAATGTTTTCTTTGAACCTGTCTGGTTGCTTAACACTTGTTGCCGACGCTTTTCATTGTTTTGTAGGCGAGACACATCAGGGTCTTCAAAGGCATGCCACGAACACAGACAAATACAAATTATGGGAAATGTGTGAACGATGGAGAAGCAAGGTGTCTGAAGAGTAGATGAAAGCAGAATATAGAGAAGCAGAAGGAGCGAGCAGACAATTGCTCCCATGATGTATCGGTTTGCCGCATCCCCCATGGTGCAGCTGTTTTTAATGTGTCAGAATCCCAGCACTGGGGAAGCAAGGAGGAGAGAGCAATGCTAACTAGTCCTTGCACTGTTGACATTTATTAGCACAGAATAAATGATGCTTAATAGATCACCTAAGATCTAAACATATACACAAACAGCAAAGCAGCAGTACAAGATACCATTTCAAGACACAGAGGGTAGAGAGGTCTGCAGGTGCCTGCCATGGATACAGTCACTGTCAGCAGTTACCCATCAGTATGAATATCATAATAATTGTGGGTTCTCAATTTGGGGAATTTTATGCATTTGGAGAATCGTCTTTGCTGATTTGCTAAAACCAAGTATTGGGTGTACAGCTTGGAATTTAATTCCCACAAATTCAAAATTAGATCAGAGAAACACACATTTTTTTGCCTTCTAAAATGTCCTATGATGATTCTAGTTGGATAATTGACAATCCAACTTATTAAAATTGATAGAATTATTTTACATTGGTTTCCTGACACAGCATGGACAAGAACTGTTTGAATGCTTAGAAGCACTCAAATACGCAATGTTAAATTTCTGACCGACTTGACGTCAAGTCGGCACAGGATATACCATATGTGGACATCGCAGACCTATGCTGCAGGAAGCCCGCCCTGCCCCTCTCCCCCTCATATTCAGTCGAGCGCCGCCATTACTGAATTCCGATTGGAAGTACGAACTCGAGCTCCATTTGGAAAAAGAGCCATCCCAACAATCCGAGACTTGCCTGCAATTGAAACGGTAAGGCTGTTTTTATTGCTCTACTGTGTGTAACAAACAGCAGCTAACTGCTAATGTGGCTATTGTATGCTAGCGGGAGTTGTAGCTTTGAGGAAAACACGGGTAATGGCTGCTACTTTGCAAACAACAAATGACCTAGAATACCACCAATCAACGTGCCCCTCATTTGCATTATTACAATGACCGTTCACAACAGCCAAAATATCGCATCAGATCTCACGAGACAATAATGCCTACAGAAATAAGGGTCAGAGGAGCTCTGTGTTTATTTTTTTCACTTTTCTTCAACTTTTCTTTTTTAGAAGGGTCTGAAAGACTATAATAGAGTGTGGATATCCAAGGTAATACTAAGTTGTGACTCTTTTAAAGATTTTGGAGATGGTTCTCCTTTAACATTCAACTTACTTTGTGTAGAGAATCAGGACCAATGACGAACATTTGAAAGTTTTTAAAGATCGCACAGGTGTGCGTGGCCTGCCGTCTATCTCTGCCAGCTCTGCTATTGATTATGTTTTTAATTTTCATGTGTGTAATCAATTCTAAATTGGTGTATGAACACCAGACTTTGCTAGATATTAGACATTCAGTCGGAAAATTGGTGGGATTCAACCGAGATGGACTTAAAACTTTATGTTCACCACTGGTGTACCAGCCTACCTGTTTCGTTGTTTGTTTGTTTTCCGAGCTTGTCTCGCCTGGCTGCTTGTGTTTTTGTTAATCTAAGATTGTCTGGTCGAGGTGGTGGTACTGCAACTGCTTTTAAAAAGAATGCCTGTTGCACTCAGCTTTCCATACCAGGAACGTGTTTTAGCTTCAAAGAAAACTTGCTTGAGCTGGGTCAAAATCTACCTATGCTTTGTGCTGTGGTGTACAAACCACCGAAGCAAAACAAGGTTAATGCTCAAAGACTTTTCAGACTTTCTAGCACAAATTGTACCAAGCATACATTACATACATGTTTCTTGTCTTGAGAAGTCACTAGTCAGAGAGTTGTTAAATATTATTGATTGATTTAATTTGCAACAATTTCTATTTGGTCCTAACCATAAAAATTTTAAGAACTGCTGTCCTTATGGTCTGGATGCCTCATCAGCTGTTTGCAAGGGATTCCTGGCCTTTTTTTATTGAAAAGATTGACATCTTATGGTCACAAATCTCTCCCCAGTCACGAGCACCAACTGATGCCTGCCACTGCTCTGCAGTATTTCAGCAGTTTAAAACTGTGTCTCGGGGTGCTAGAGGATGTTGTAGGGCAGCTTAAACCACTGGGCTCCTGTATGGATGCTGTGCCTCCTCACCTTTTCAAGGATGTTCTGTCTATTATTGCCCTTGATGTCCTCAAAATTGTGAAGTAGCGGCAGTCTGTCATCCACCAAAGTGCCAAAAGACTTTAAACTTGCAATTATAAAACCCCTTTTCATAAAACCTTGCACGGACTGTTTTGATTTTGGTATATTTATGTATTTTATGCTTTTTATTCATTTTTTCAAATCTATGATGACTGTTGTTTTATTGTTTTAATGTTCTGCACTTTGGTCATCATTGTTGTGTATGAACTGCTTTACAAATAAAGTAGATTGGATTGGATTGGACAGTGAAACTGACCTGAGGCAGTAGAGCATTGTTAGGTCTGAAAGCTTCACCTTGAATTCTCCAAGCGTTATTCTGATTATCATGACCAAATAACTAAGTCTTGATCTGCTCTGACTATAGAACTTTAATTTAAGAAGAAATGGGCTGGTCAATGATTGCATGTTTTGCTGGTGTGGAGCAGAAAGTTGTTCCTTGATCAACATGTTCTTTGTTAATGTTAGTGTTAAATTTGCTCCCACTGTAGAAATTGAGGCTGATGTTTTACGATCTTCCAGTTTATGATGTGATTCCTGGATTGGTCCTAACTCCTTCCATTAGTGAACAAGATCATATGTGAAAACTGGTTTTGTTACTGATAAACAATTTCCTTCCCAAAGCACCAAACTTGGTGAGTACTACTATCAAGACAGGAACCTATGAATATAAATTTCTGACTGGCACTGAATACTGTGATATTGTCACGCTGCCCTATTCCTGCCTGATTGTCTTCACCTGTCTGTCTCATCATCCACACCTGATCCTACTCACCTCCTGGACATTTCCCCATGCGTCGCTGGAGCTCCCGGGGAGGGTCAGGGAGGACCCGTCCCCGTCGCTGAAGCTCCCAGGGAGGGTCAGGGAGGACCCGTCCCCGTCACTGGAGCCTCCAGAACGGTCGTCTGAGGAGGCGTCCGAGCCTCCAGAACCTTCGTCTGAGGAGGCGTCCGAGCCTCCAGACTCTCCGTCTCAGGAGGCGTCCGAGCCTCCAGACTCTCCGTCTGAGGAGGCGTCCGAGCCTCCAGACTCTCCGTCTGAGGAGGCGTCCGAGCCTCCAGACTCTCCGTCTGAGGAGGCGTCCGAGCCTCCAAAACCTTCGTCTGAGGAGGCGTCCGAGCCTCCAGAACCTTCGTCTGAGAAGGCGTCCGAGCCTCCAGAACCTTCGTCTGAGGAGGCGTCCGAGCCTCCAGACTCTCCGTCTCAGGAGGCGTCCGAGCCTCCAGACTCTCTTTGTCTCGGCCGACCTTTACCGGCCAGGCATCTTTGGCACTACCTGACCCTCAGAAGAGGACCTAAGGGCCGTCCGCCCGACCTCTGTCCAGCCAGAGGACGCCGCCGGGGCCGTCCGCCCGACCTCCGTCCAGCCAGAGGACGCCGCCGGGGCCGTCCGCCCGACCTCCGTCCAGCCAGAGGACGCCGCCGAGGCCGTCCGCCTGACCTCCAGGTCCTCAGGGGCTGCCGCCGAGGCCGTCCGCCCGACCTCCGTCCAGCCAGAGGCCGCCGCCGAGTCCGTCCGCCCGACCTCCAGGTCCTCAGGGGCCGCCGCCGAGGCCGTCCGCCCGACCTCCGTCCAGCCAGAGGACGCCGCCGAGCCCGTCCGCCCGACCTCCAGGTCCTCAGGGGCCGCCGCCGGGGCCGTCCGCCAGACTTCCAGGGGCGTACCCAAAGAGACTCGGGGCCCTCCTTCCGTGGGCCCCCTCCACCCACCCTGGCAAGGGTGCTTGTTTTTTTTTCTCTTCCCTTTCTTTTTCACTCTTTCCACGGTGTCTGGAATCCACCTTTAAAGGGGGGGGTCCTGTCACGCTGCCCTATTCCTGCCTGATTGTCTTCACCTGTCTGTCTCATCATCCACACCTGATCCTACTCACCTCCTGCCTTTAAGACCCCTCACTTCCTTTCACTCCCGGCCGGATCATCCTTCCTCCTTCCTCCTAGTAGTCCTCCTTAGTAGTAGTAATTGTCAATCCCCATGGTGTGTTGTCTTCCTGCTGTCTTCCTTCCCTGCCCGATGTCCAGTGTCTCCGTTCACCACCATCATCACGATCTCCTCACTTTAATAAACATCCTGCACCTTCCTACAGCGAGTGCGTTTGGGTCCATTCTCCACACACCTCGTGACAGATATCTCAACATCTATGGGAAAATATATATGTTTAAATAGAGTGTTTTTATTTAGCTGTTTGTTATTTAGTTATATTGTTATTTTGTTGTTTAAAAACTCCTAACTTATTCTATAGGGTCTTACAAGGGTCTTTAAAAACGTCATCTTATTTTTTACAGTATTTATAACAATTACAAAAGCAGCAAAGAAAGCAAAAGGTTGAGCCTGAAAAACACATAACTGTTACTCTGTGAACAATTTATAGTGCCAATGTTAATAACAATCTAAGTAATCTACATCAGTATAGGTCATAGTGCATCAGAAAAAAAATAACGTACCATAAAAAGTACGTTTTAAAAAAGCAATGAAAGACAGTCAAGCTGGCTGGTTATTTTATTTTGGTTATGAGGCTGTATTTCTAAATATTATTTAAGTTAGCTGAAGAAATATTTAATTTAAAATTTGGGAGTCTTGTAGCCCAATACACCCATGTCTTTATCTGTAAATTCAACCTTGCCAGAAAATATCAATAATATCTATTAACTTTACTGTTTCAAACTTTTCTCTTTTTAAAAGGAAATCCATGGAAAATGCAATGTGTTTAATGACGCTGAATTAATGCAACAAGATTTTTGACTTGTTTGAGCAACTAGCCTTTATTTGTAACACACTGGAGAATAACTTTATTGAAGACAACACTTGTTTCTTTTCTTCAGCTCACTGAATAATAAATCTATCTTAGTCATAATTAGGTGTAATTATGTCAAATAAACATGAATCCTGATCTGTGGATCATCCAATTGTTCTAAAACTCCCAGCCTTAATGACAGAAGATCTCAGTGTATATTCATGTAGAAAAAACATAAGGAAGGAATTCCTTTACTCCTCTCTGTTGACGAGGCTGTAGGCAATCTATGTGCAATCACCTGTGAGTTCGCTTTGATGAGCTGGAGAAAAATCCGCCAACCCATGTGTTTACATGTCTGTTTATAAGTGAACATCCTGAGTGGATTTTTTCTCATCCATGATTTTGCACTGCATGCTTCTTCTGAAGCCGCTTTTTTACAGTAACCCCTCTTACAAACCTGGACGAGAAGCTTGACTTTCTATGTGTTTGGTAAAATGGTGTTCAGGCTCTCCATGACCACTGGGGCGACAGTGTTTTGGGATGTCTTCTGGATGTTAATGACCTTAAAAAAATGAACCCTCAGTGCTTTCACTTTTTGTGAATGTACTACAGCATAAGCACCAGTTGACAGCAGATGAAAATGTCAGTCCTCTCATCAGTTTGAATGGCAACAAAATTGGTACTCTTGCAATCCAACATGCAATCCACTAGCTTACTTGGTACTTGTGTTGATGTGCCGTCATAAATGGTTTGAGCGCATTATCCAAGAAGGCAAAACATGCTACCAAAACTCAATGACTGTTGCATCAGGCCCAACAAACACACAAAAAAGGATTTTATGCAAACAGTTACTTTAGAGTATACATGCCCGTTTTTATCCATCTCCTTTTTTTGGCACATTTCCCACCAACTCAAAGTTGTCATTTAGCTGCAATGTGATATTCTGCTGTCCTGATATGACTGGTCAGCCATGTGTGTCACAACCGTTTTTAAGGGTTTCATCACCCTTACCAGTAACTAAACAAGTTATTGTCACGCTGCCCTATTCCTGCCTCATTGTCTTCACCTGTCTGTCTCATCATCCACACCTGATCCTACTCACCTCCTGCCTTTAAGACCCCTCACTTCCTTTGACTCCCGGCCGGATCATCCTAGTCCTCCTTCCTCCTAGTCCTCTGTTGTCTTCATCCCCATGGTGTGTCGTCTTCCTGCCTCTTCGTTCCAGCCCGATGTCCAGTGTCTCCGTTCACCACCATCATCACGATCTCCCCACTTTAATAAACATCCTGCACCTTCCTTCAGCGAGTGCGTTTGGGTCCATTCTCCACACACCCCGTGACAGAATGATCCGGCCCTAAACATGGACCCAGCACTCGCCCAGGAGATCGCCGCCCTGCGCCAGGACGTCTGGGCTAACCTGGCCAGACTCGCTGCCTCTCCTCACCTCCCTGTGCGGGTCTCCGGAGCCGGGGAGATCCTCGGAGTGCTCCCTCACTTCCAGAGTGTCTTCTCGGCCCGGGAGCTCGCCGATCTGCGGCGCGAGGCGGAGAGGATTCGCCAGGACGCGTTGGACCAGACGATCGGTCCGCCCTCTCCGCCTCCACCATCTGGCCGTAGGCGACGGACCCGCCGAACCGGTGTTTCAGCGAGCGAGGAGCAGGGCGGCGCGGCCACACGGACCACCAACGTCGGCTCCATCTCCGCGTGGCACCCACCGCCGGTTCTCTCCCCCGCCGTCTTTGTCCCTCCTCCAGCTGGCTCTTCGGGGGCTCCTCACATCAGGGAGGAGGACCTCTTCGAGTTTTTCTATGGGGACAAGACGGCCTACCTCTGCTCCAGGGGAGCGCCTCGCCGCAGACAGCGACACCGCCGAGGTGGGGCCGCTCCAGGGGAAGTTCCGGCTCCGGTCCGTGAGCCCGTTCCGGCTCCGGTCCGTGAGCCCGTTCCTGTTCCGGTCCGTGAGCCCGTTCCAGTCCATGAGCCCGTTCCAGTCCATGAGCCCGTTCCAGTCCATGAGCCCGTTCCAGCTCCAGTCCATGAGCCCGTTCCAGTCCATGAGCCCGTTCCAGCTCCAGTCCATGAGCCCGTTCCAGCTCCAGAGCCCGCCGTTGTTGTGGCTGCTGTGTTTCTGGCGGTCACAGCGGCGGCTCTCCAGCGATGGACATTTCCCCATGCGTCGCTGGAGCTCCCGGGGAGGGTCAGGGAGGACCCGTCCCCGTCACTGGAGCCTCCAGAACCTCCGTCTGAGGAGGCGTCCGAGCCTCCAGAACCTCCGTCTGAGGAGGCGTCCGAGCCTCCAGAACCTCCGTCTGAGGAGGCGTCCGATCCTCCAGAACCTAGGTCTGAGGAGGCGTCCGATCCTCCAGAACCTCCGTCTGAGGAGGCGTCCGATCCTCCAGAACCTTCGTCTGAGGAGGCGTCCGATCCTCCAGAACCTCCGTCTGAGGAGGCCTCCGAGCCTCCAGAACCTCCGTCTGAGGAGGCGTCCGAGCCTCCAGAACCTCCGTCTGAGGAGGCGTCCGAGCCTCCAGAACCTCCGTCTGAGGAGGCGTCCGAGCCTCCAGAACCTCCGTCTCAGGAGGCGTCCGAGCCTCCAGACTCTCCGTCTCAGGAGGCGTCCGAGCCTCCAGACTCTCCGTCTCAGGAGGCGTCCGAGCCTCCAGACTCTCTTTGTCTCGGCCGACCTTTACCGGCCAGGCATCTTTGGCACTACCTGACCCTCAGAAGAGGACCTAAGGGCCGTCCGCCCGACCTCCGTCCAGCCAGAGGACGCCGCCGGGGCCGTCCGCCCGACCTCCGTCCAGCCAGAGGACGCCGCCGGGGCCGTCCGCCCGACCTCCGTCCAGCCAGAGGACGCCGCCGAGGCCGTCCGCCCGACTTCCAGGTCCTCAGGGGCCACCACCGGGGCCGTCCGCCAGACTTCCAGGGGCGTACCCAAAGAGACTCGGGGCCCTCCTTCCGTGGGCCCCCTCCACCCACCCTGGCAAGGGTGCTTGTTTTTTTTCTCTTTCCCTTTCTTTTTCACTCTCTCCACGGTGTCTGGAATCCACTTTTAAAGGGGGGGGTCCTGTCACGCTGCCCTATTCCTGCCTCATTGTCTTCACCTGTCTGTCTCATCATCCACACCTGATCCTACTCACCTCCTGCCTTTAAGACCCCTCACTGCCTTTGACTCCCGGCCGGATCATCCTAGTCCTCCTTCCTCCTAGTCCTCTGTTGTCTTCATCCCCATGGTGTGTCGTCTTCCTGCCTCTTCGTTCCAGCCCGATGTCCAGTGTCTCCGTTCACCACCATCATCACGATCTCCTCACTTTAATAAACATCCTGCACCTTCCTTCAGCGAGTGCGTTTGGGTCCATTCTCCACACACCCCGTGACAGTTATATCCATTCCAGTTTTCAAAAATACCTGAAAAATTACACAGTACTCACAAAAAACTAAACTCTTTATACTGCAATGACATATCATGAAAGTACAAGCATGCAATTGGGATTTCCTCATCTCTAACAATGTATTACACAAAAGCCAACAATAGCGGTGGATATGCCACAACAAAAGTTTTTATTTTCTCAATAATGTGTCATGTACAATCAATTAGAGCTTGACAACGACATCTCATGCTGTTCACAAGTCGCCTTACTGTCTGCTGAGGCATGGCATCCCATTCTTCTTTCATTGCAATGGTACAGAACTGAGTCGCGGAAACTCAGCTGATCCCAAAGGTTTTTTTAATGGGATTCTAGGTGTGTTCCATCTTGGGTGCCTCACGATTTCGATTCGATTCCGTCTTAGGGTGCTAGAGGATGTTGTAGGGCAGCTTAAACCACTGGGCTCCTGTATGGATGCTGTGCCTCCTCACCTTTTCAAGGATGTTCTGTCTATTATTACCCTTGATGTCCTCAAAATTGTGAAGTAGCAGCAGTCTGTCATCCGGCAAAGTGCCAAAAGACTTTAAACGTGCAATTATAAAACCCCTTTTCATAAAACCTTGCACGGACTGTTTTGATTTTGGTATATTTATGTATTTTATGCTTTTTATTCATTTTTTCAAATTTATGATGACTGTTGTTTTATTGTTTTAATGTTCTGCACTTTGGTCATCATTGTTGTGTATGAACTGCTTTACAAATAAAGTAGATTGGATTGGATTGGACAGTGAAACTGACCTGAGGCAGTAGAGCATTGTTAGGTCTGAAAGCTTCACCTTGAATTCTCCAAGCGTTATTCTGATTATCATGACCAAATAACTAAGTCTTGATCTGCTCTGACTATAGAACTTTAATTTAAGAAGAAATGGGCTGGTCAATGATTGCATGTTTTGCTGGTGTGGAGCAGAAAGTTGTTCCTTGATCAACATGTTCTTTGTTAATGTTAGTGTTAAATTTGCTCCCACTGTAGAAATTGAGGCTGATGTTCCACGATCTTCCAGTTTATGATGTGATTCCTTGGGTGCCTCACGATTTCGATTCGATTCCGATTCTGGTGCTACGATTCAATTATAAAATGCTTATTTTTGTTGCACATTTTTTTCCCATTTAGGATTTTTTCTTCATTCCTTCCATGGCTACTTTCTATTCTTAAATCCATTTGGTTTCCATTAATTGAAATATCCAAACCAATTGATATCCTGTCTTTTTGTTCATGTCATACCACAAATAAATCAACACATGTCCAAAATATGTTTCATAATCATATGAAGGTCATATTTTCATTGACAACTAAAGGTAATGTGTGTTGGCAATTTAAATATAATTTAGGGTGACCCTTTTTAGATTTCTATAAAAGAGGAAACTTGTTCCAATCCTTAAACACCTCAATAATATTCTGTTTACTTAAAGAAGACTTTTGATCTTAACATATTCAAAGTATTCCTGCTCTGTGTGGTTAAAAAGAATAATTAAATAAACTTCAGAAGAGCTTTTACAAGTCAATCATTACAAAAAGGACTTTAAAATCGAAATCGAAATAAATAATCTTAATTATATGAAAATAAATCTATAACAATAATAGCGCCCTTATTAAATCATATAGGACATCAGGACTAAAATTATATTCTGAGAAAATAAGTATTATTTTCTTTTCAAAGTAACAGAAAATAAAAAATCTTCATTCTCCCAAAAACACTTAAAGTGTATACTCCATTCTTTGATTTTTTTCCGCTGTCAATTTAATACAGAACTTTGCACAGCGTTGTCATAGTTTTTGTGTCAGTTTGACAAATGGGATGTTTGCCACCTGTCAAACACAGAAACAAATCTGCCACCTATGAGATGGTGCTTTCTGCCACACATTAGTTACAAATGGGATGGAATAAAGGAAATTTCCTTCATGTTTCACACTTTAAGTTACACTTGGGCTGACTGTTAAACATGAGTTGCGCTGCACTGTGCTTGGGGAGGGTGCCCCGGACAGCACCGAAAAAGTAGACATGTCCGGGAAAAAGAAGACGTTGCTGCTAACATGATACACAACAACAAAGATGCTTCTCTCACCACTAAAGTGCAAAATATTTGCTGAATTTTGTAAATTTCACGATGCATGGCTGAATTAAAATCAAATCAAGCTTTATTTATAAAGTGCTTTTTATACCCAAATTCCAGTTCAAAGTGCTTTACAGAATTAAAATGAACCCACATAAACCATATTTCCATCCCTCCCCAACAGATTTAAAAGCACGATCATAGTTATAACCCCCTCCCCCCAACCCAACCCTCATGCAAGTATACACTTAAAAGAGCAGACTTAATACTAACCTTTTTAGCCTTGCCTTTAAGTGCACTTAACTGGTTATTACTTAATATAGTCAGTATAATTGCTCTGCATGTTTTACTTCATAAATTTTATCATTGTTTTTACTACTTAGTCTTATATTTATTCTCTGTTTATTTTATACTTTAACTTTTTATTTTAATCTTCCTTCCAGTGTTTCCTCTGTGGGAGCCCTCTGCCTCAGTAGCGGTGGTTGGCTGTGACTGCCTGGGGGCTCACCAGGTAGCATTTGGTGGAGGTGGGGGTCTCGGCTTCGCCTCCTCTGGGCGCCCTGTGTTAGTGCCTTGGCGGCTGCTGTTGATCTGCTGCTGCCGGTGCAGATGGTGCCCTTGGTGGCGCTTTCTTACAGTAAAAAGGACTATGGACTGAGAACAGATGAGCCAGGTAAGGAAACACCACCAAGGGCACCATCTTGAGCCTGTTCTTAAAAACATGAACATTCTCTGCGGCCCTGAAGTCCTCCGGCAGCCTGTTTCAGATGTGAGCGCCATAATAATAGAAAGACCCTTCACCATGAGTGTGTGTCCTGACTTTAGGGATAACAAGGAGACGGCTGCCAGAGGTGTGCTGAGATCGCGAAGGTTCATATGGTAAAAGCTGTTCTGAAAGATAAGAAGGCCCAAGACCATTAAGACACTTAAAAACCGTTAAAATAACCTTAAAATTGATCCTAAAACATACGGGGACCCAATGTAATGAGTTTAAGACAGGTGTAATGTGTTCCCGCCTCCTGTTCTTCATCAGGACACGTGCTGTTGAATTTTATAGAAGTTGTAAACCAGATGTAGTCTTTTTGGGAAGACCAGAAAGCAGGGCATTACAGTAGTCAATTCTACTGGTGATAAAAGCATGCATCAGTCTCTGTGTTAGCCCGAGAGAGAATGGGGCGGACTCTGACAATATTCTTTAGATGATAAAAACACTAGATACTTCCGCCGGTCTGTCCCCTAAAAATGTCTAAGCGACACGCTGGACCTTTATGGTTTTCTCATTTAATTACTAGGAAAAATAATAGATTCTTGAACACTTTTGAATCGCTATCAATTTTGCACATTTCACATCACAATTAATGAATTTATGGAGAATCGGCACACCCCTATGGAATTCTCGTCTGAAGAAATTGCAAGCCACTCCATTCAAGGTAGCCCAGTTTCCAATAGCCATTGTTTTATGATGTGACCTTGATGAGCTGGGACATTGTCATCCATGAAGACAAAAGTAGGCATGTGTTGTTCGTGCTGGGGCAAAACAACTGTATTATGTTATTCGGTAATATGGGCTTGTAACATTCACAAAGTGTTGGGCAGTTTTGTATTGACTAGACACACCTGCCTACACTGTAACACCACCAAAGGCTTGTCTCGTGACAACAGTGGCTGGTACGCAGTGCTTTGCTTGACGTCTCCAACATTGTTGGCAGCCATCATTTCTGCTCAACGTTTCATCAGAGAACAGCACAGAGGCTGAGTGTTCCCACGTCCAGTGTAAATGCTCACTGGCCAATGAAAGATAATGACGCTTGTGCCTGGTGTTGTGGTCAGGTACCTTGCAGGTCATCTAGCACGCAGACCATACTGATATAAAGGGTCTGACTTGGGTGCTTCTTACCGTAAATATGCCAGGAGCTGAGTGTCAGTCATTATCCGGTTACACAGCGCACTGTTCTCAATGAGGCGGTCAAAATTATGGAATGCCAAGGACATCTACTTTTATGTCTTTCCGTGATTTTTCGAGTCTCTGTATATCTGTTGCAATCTCCTGATGACATTCTGTGATACTCTAAGCTCAGTGGCAACTTATGTCTGAGACCATCCTGGTGATACCTGATGAGATACTGTTGATCAGTTGTTAGGTGTTGTCTTGGTCTCATGATGTCAAAATGTTAGCAGCATGATGAGGAGGATTGTTTGAATACCAATTCTGACTGCACAAGGACATTTATTGGTCAATTCATGGATCAAACGCCTGTTGGGAATATTGCTGCTAAGTTCTCTGTTAGAGAACAGAAGTTGTGCAAAAATTACTGAAACACTAAAGAATTAGACATGTACATTTATAAGTTTAGAGAAGGTCACATTAGGTTCACCTATAAAGGTTATAGTGTATCATAGGTTCATCCTGAAATTGCACTCATAAGTCAAATTTCAAACTTTTTGAGTAGTGTTTGCTTAAAAATATAGCAAAAAATAAAAAGGTGCACACTGAGGGGGTTTGCTGTTGTTTTGTGGAGAAAACCTGCTCATTTGTGTTGTGTTTGCAATAATACAGTATGTAGCAGCAAACGCTGAACAGTGCTATAAGATTCCGGAGCCTGAAACCCCTTGCAGTTCATGCATTATGTTCAGCCTTGAAAGGAAAACCTGTCCAACCTATCTGCTGGTTCATGACTGCATAGAATAACTAGAAAAGCACTCAGAGAGCACAGACCTCTGCCAGGGCCACTCATCCCCCCATGTTGTTATCTAATTCTAACTTTCTGTACCTTTCCAATGACATGTCTGTTAATGAGGCACGTAGCTGTGTTTGTGCTGTCGCTGTGCTCTTCCAGCAGAGAGAGGAGATTTGTGCATGTGTGATTAATTTACTGTGCATATGCTCCAACCTTAGCAGGTCTGCTGCGTGAGGTCAGCCGTCTGTGAGCTCTCTGACACGGGAGAGGAGTGGAGGTTAGCACCGCTAGTCAGTTGGTAGATCTGTGCTGCAGGTCGGATCAACCCCAAAATGTAATAAGTTGTTCCTGGTTACATTGCGGACATTTCCTGGACATTTTATCGAAATCCGTCCATAACTTTTTGAGTTATGTTGCTAACAAACAGACAGACTGATAGATGGGCACGAAAACATTACCTCCTGGTGGGGGTAATAAACAATATATAATGTAACAACATATCAGTACAGTTTGTGTTTAAGGTTAGTGTTAGAGAAAGTGTCATGTTTGAAGTTTAGGAATGAAAGTGAACATAAGATGAAATTATCATTTAAAAACTGCCTTTCAGACAGCTGCAGCTGATCCAGAACGATGCCGCTCGCGTACTCACTAGAACCAGGAAAGTAGAGCACATCACCCCAGTTCTAAAGTCCTTACACTGGCTCCCTGTAGCTCAGAGAATATACTTTAAAATACTTTTACTAGTTTATAAATCATTACATGGCTTAGCACCAAAATATGTTGAAGACCTGTTGTCATGGTACCAACCACCAAGACCACTCAGGTCCTCCAACTCTAGCCTACTAAACATCCCTAGACTCAGAACTAAACATGGAGAAGCAGCTTTCAGTTTCTATGCTCCCCTTATCTGGAACAGACTTCCTGACGAGTGTAGAGCTGCTGAAACTCTGAACTGCTTTAAATCGAGACTAAAAACCCATCTGTTTAGAATTGCCTTTGAGTAAATGCTTGATGTTATATGTATGAAATGTGTTCATGCTCTCTTGCTTTTTTTTATTTTTTCTATTGTGTATCATGTGTAATGTGTGTTTCTTTTATGTGTTTCTTTTAAATCACCAAATCATGTAAAGCACCTTGAATTACCCTGCTGTTGAAAGTGTGCTATACAAATAAAATTGCCTTGCCTTGCCTTGCCTTGCCTTCCCTTTCCTTTTTGATCATGTTAGTTTTGTCTAATAGTAAAATGTGTGTGATGATCTGAAATCTCTGTAACAAGAAAAAGTACAAAAAAAGCTCCAGGAGGGAAAACACGTTTTTGAAGCAATGTATGTATGTATCATAATAAAGGAGGGCAAAAACATGTGTTGTGATTTTTATCCTAGAAGTACACTCTTTTTCTCTGCAGAGCCAGGGGGGTAAAATGGCGCCACCCGCCCAACCAGTGGAGCAGCAGTGGAGGTTAGAAAGGTCCTCTCGTTCTCAGAGAGCTAAAGATTCTCTACATAATTAATGATCCATTTCAAAAAAGCAGAGACCTCTAAAGGAGCTTTTTAAGGTTAAAGAATAAATCTGATAACAGTATCATCCACTGCAGCTGAGCCAAATTTCAATATTTAAATTATCAGTATGAACCTCAGTGGCTTTTCAGCAAAGGATGAAAGCCAGCTATTCTAATTCTAGATACAAACCTGTTACTGTAGAGGAAGTCAAGCAGAACCACTGCTCACAACTTATCCTTCCTGCCTTCAAAGACACTGGACTGTGACGCTTGCAGTTTAAGTACCTTAGGATTGGTTTTTAGCTCATTCTTAATCAGACTTTAGCACTTTGCAAAATGCACATTCCTGTGAAAAGGAATTTTGTTTTTCCAGTTACAAAAATATTACAGACATGCCGATATTAAAAAGCAAATTCTGTCACTTCTTCCAGTTTTCTAGCAAGCTAACAATGATTAAATCACTTAATTAACTTCCTATCATTAAGAGCCACAATGTCCTTGTCAGCATTTATCCAATGTCATTACCCAGTTTAACGTAAATGTAAAATAAATAAAAAAAGACAGAATAGTATGAGTTCATTTCAGATTAAAAAAATCTTTAAGTATGAACAAGAGACAAGGACAACTGTGCAACTGCAGTATCAGTGAAGGTATTGAAAAGATTGCAAACGCAACTTTAATGAAGTCTGTGCTAGCTTCTTTTCCTTGATGTTTTCTCACCTGTTCCGAGTGATAAATTCTGGATGACCCCAGGGCTTGGGTGAGACTACTAGGCAAGAGCATGTTTGAGAAAGCAGGATGGATCTTTAGGGCTGACTTAAGGCTGGAAGAGAGGCAAGTTTGGAAGTAAGGAGGGCATTAAATAAAAATAGAATGGCTTCATTGTAACACAAGGCTTATGTCAGGCTGATGGACAAAATAGCAGTGCTCTTTCTTAGGAATAGCAATGAAGACTGTTGCCTCTATTTTTGAGAGGAACCTGAAGATTATATTTTGTTATAGCTGCTAGAGTCAATATATTGGACATCGCATTTTGGATTGCAAAGCCAGGGTGGGAGCCTGCCAAAGAGCAGGCTCAGTTCACAGAGAAACAAAACTCAGAAAGACACGTATACTCTGAGAACAATAAATTAGTATCAAAACAGAGATATAAAGAGGTTGGACATGCATTTATATAGTGCCTAGGAACAATACATACAACTTAAAGTTTTTCACATTTTATTACACGACAGCCAAAAACCTAATTGTTACTCATTAGAATCTTAAGTGATAGCTCAACAGAATGCAGTAAATAATTATGTAAGGCAAAGAAAATTATATATTTTAAAAATATTTTTTAATTTGAAGGGTTGTGGGTTCCTTATCTGGAACTGATTAGGAAATCTCAATTTGTATATCTTTGGCTTCTCCAGAATTCCTTTTGGTCTCTTTGGCAGCTTTCTTGGTAGGTTTGCAGCTGTGCTATCCTTTTCTTACTGATTTTCTTGTTGAAATTATGGATTGAACAGTCCTCAATTGAATTTTTAAATCATGTTTTTATTATTTTGAAACCAAACATTGCTTTAAACTTCTTCAGTACTTCATCCTTGACCTGTCTGCTGTGTTTCTGGGTCTTCACTAATTATTTCAAGCAAACCTCTGAGATCTTCAATGAAGATCTGTACTTACAC
This sequence comes from Valencia hispanica, assembly GCA_963556495.2. Lineage (NCBI taxonomy): Eukaryota > Metazoa > Chordata > Actinopteri > Cyprinodontiformes > Valenciidae > Valencia > Valencia hispanica. The sequence continues at coordinate 14,773,721 of OY747717.1, read as the reverse complement.
TGAGGTTAAAATAAACACAGGTCAACTCTGTTAGCTAATTAGTTGACTTCTAAAGGCAGTTAGTTGGACTGGATTTTTTGGGGGGTAATAGGGGAAATGCACATGAAACTTCTCAGATTTTCATGTGCAAAAATTGTGTTTTCAGATTTTCATAATTGTCTGAGTTATTTTCAAATATATACAGACCCTTTTCAAAAAAGTTAAAAAATAATGGAACAGTTTATTTCTATAATTCCATTGAAAACTTTAAACTTTCATAGATTATAGATTCAGGGCTCACAATTTAAACTATTTCAAGTATTATTTGTACATAATTTGGGCTTCCAGCTCATAAAACCCACGAAAATAGGAATTCATCCATCCATCCATTTTCTGTAGCGGTCCATCTAATGCAGTGTTGTAGGGGGACGATGCCTTTCTCCAGCAGTCACGGAGCGAGAGGCGGGGTACACCCTGGACAGGTCACCAGTCCATCGCAGAATTCAGGAATTCAAAAACTTTGAATACTGTGAAGAAATCACAATTTACTTCTCAGATTTTGCAGAAAAAAAGAGGGCAATCACATCAAATCAATCAATCAAAATATGGTACTTTCAAAACATAATGTCAACCTTCAATACTTGGTAGGGAATCCCTTTGCCTTAATCACTGCCTCAACGTGCCGTGGCATTGAGGCAATCAGGCTGTGGCATTGCCAGGGAATTATGGAAGCCCAGATTGCCTTGATGCTTGCTGTCAGCTCTTCTTTATTTTTGGGTCTGGTGCCCCTCATTTTCCTCTTGATAATACCCCATAGATTCACATTGCGGTTTAGGTCTGGCGAGTTGGCTGGCCAGTCAAGCACTGTAATGGCATGGGCATCAAACCAGGTTTTGATGATTCTGGCGGTATGGGCAGGGACCAGGTCCTGCTGGAAGATAAAACCTGCATCTCCACACAGATCCTCTGGAAAAGGAATCATGAAGTCCTCTAAAACATTCTGTTAGACCGATGCGGTGACCTTTGATTGAAGAAAGCAGAGTTTACCAACACCTGCACTGGACATTGCACCCCAAATCATGACTGACTGTGTATATTTTACACTGGACCTCAATCAGCTTGGGTTCTGTTCCTCGCCAGTCTTCTTCCAAACCCTTGGAACTTGATTCCAGATGAAAGGCACACTTTACTTTCATCGGAAAAGAGGACCTTGGACCACTGGCCAACAGTCCAGTCTTTCTTCTCCTTGGCCCAGTTGAGATGCTTCCTACGTTGGCTCAGGTTCAGAAGTGGTTTGACCCGAGGAACCCTACAGTTGTAGCCCATTTCCCAGATGCATCTGAACGTGATGAATTTTTTGTTTTTATAATCCGCTGAAGCCCACTGTCAGCTCTTCTGCTGGTGCATCTTCTCCTGCAATATTTTTCCCTTCCACTAGACTTTCCAATGGTATGCTTGGACACAGCCCTCTGTGAACAGCCAGCCTCCTTAGCTGTGAACTTTTGTGGCTTACCCATCCTATGCAGGGTATCAATGATCGTCTTCTGGCCAGTTGTCAAGTCTGCAGTCTTCCGCATATTGAACCTAACTGAGACAACTGAACATAAGTGAAGCAATTTTATCACACCTGGGAAAACCTGTGCAGGTGCTTTGAGTTTAGTAGATGAGTAGTGTGAGACACTCAGTTTAAAACATTTCTTGGGTTTTATGAGCTGGAAGCCCAAATCATGTACAAATAAACAGCTAAATACTTGAAATCGTTTAAATTGTGGGCCCTGAACCTATAATCTATGGACGTTTAACATTTTGAATGGAATTATGGAAATAAATAAACTTTTCCCTGATAATCTAATTTTTCGAAAGGCTCTGTAGTTTTGAAAAGCGAGAGCATTTTTGTATGTTTTGTAAATTATTTTAACATAAAAGATAAAGAAATTGTTGTTATTACAGATCTAGGTTTTTTTGAATAACATTTTGTTGTTTTTGCTGTGGCATCAAGAAAGTTTAAGGTCTCTTAAAAACTGATCCCATATGCTTTATAATCTTTTCTTAAGGTGTTTCTTTCATTGTTTTTGAGTAAACCACAGTATTTCATCTATGTTGTTAGATGAGGATCCGTCCAGGTTTCAATAAATTATCCTGGAGCCACTTCTGTAATTTTTTGCCAGCTTGCTTGAGGCTGTTATCCTTCCACCACCTAAAATGCTGGGTACTGCAGACAGGGGTTTTCAGCTGGAATCGTTCTAGAAATGTCTTCATCCATATTTCAGATTTCAGATCCTTGTCACAGCGGAATCTCCCGCTTAGAAGCTGCTGATGGCAACATGTTCAGTTCCTGTTTTTTCCTGAAACACATTGCTGGGTGTTGTGGAGAAAGCAAGTCAATATGTGTTTCATGTGGTCAGAAGATTTTGATCAAAGTCTGGTCTTTCAGATACCTACGGGCAAAGTCACAGCTGGATGCCCTTTTTGCCGGAAGAAATGGCATCTATTTGGACAATTTTGAGAACAGACTGGATTGGTGGAGGGATTTGTCCTTAATCGTCTTTCTGCAAGGACTCCCAGAACAGTTGGAAATTACATTTGTTAGCTGTTTGGGTACTAAGATGCAAGATGAAGCAAACATTCACAGTAATGTCATAAAAATGTTGCATTTACTTACTGTTCCAAAAGAAAACTACCTATACAGTGGAGTCCAGAATAAGATGGGGTTTGAAAATATATTTGTCAACATGAGATAGTACAATCTGTCAGATTGAAGAAACCAAAGAAACCATTTCTATGTTTGACTTGCAGTTACTGTAAAAGAGCATGTCTGCAATTATTCATACCTCCTGCAAATTGTGAGACTGTTTGGGAAAACTCAAGCTCCCACACCATTCCAAAGAATCCATGCTGCTTTAAAGCATTTTGATTACCTTGTCTGATTGGTAACAACTCTTCAACTCAGAAGGACAAAGGTCTCATTCACTCATTTTTATTTCAATGAATCAAGCATGCAGGTGAAAACAAAATGCCTTGGGGGAGTTTTTCAGCCAGTGGGACAGGCAACTAGTCAAAAAAAAAGCCACCATAAAAAAGAAGACTACATCCAAGTTCCCAACAGCAACAATGGGCAGTGTGCACAAAAACTTGGCCTGGGGCAACATTGCATAAACATTGTTTAGCGTGAAAACAACCCAAAACACACAGGTAAAGTGCTGAGGAAACATGCAAAACACTTTTTAGCAATTATTAGAAAGCATTTGGCTGATGCAATAGTCAATAAAGGCTTTTCCATTGATTATTGAGAAGGATGTGAAACATTTTGGAGATTACATTTTTCCATTCAAAATGTCTAACTTGATATCACTCGTTTATTGTCTTCTTATTTTTTGGGAGATTTTTTTTTAATATTCACCTACAAAACAACTGCTTGGTTCAGTGAATATGACTTTAAATGTCATTCTGCCAGGGTTATAAATAATATTGGGCCTTACTGTATGTCCCCAACGTTTGTCTGAGTCTGACAACAACCAAACTAAATGGTTTGTTATTATGAGCTGGAAGGACTCCTTTTAATTAGTACTCATTAATCATACTTCTATTAGCAATAATATTTGCTGGGCGGTGAAGATGATTGATAAAACAGATGTTATGCATTGTTAAAGAAGCAGAGAAAAACTAAGGGATCGCTGCTTGTGGTGCCGCCATCGGAATGTGGAGGAGAATTCATAATATTCTAGTGATGAATGATGATGCTGGCACACCTGCGGATTCTGCTAAGGAGTGAGGAGAGGGCTGTTGATATAAATCATTGATGGCTTTCAGTGATGGCTCACGCTGAGGTCCTACCAATGAGGCGAGCAGGTTCCTAACACAGAGCACGTTTTCTATTAGAGCACTCCCTGTAACAAGATAGGAGCATGTGGGGGTCTCTTTTTGCAGCTATCCATTGCTGTAGGACTGACAGTAACATATCCTGTTAAAGCAAGCAAGCAGAGAAGGATGCTAAAGGTACAACAGGTTTATCGATCACAACTACACATCACATACTTGCACTTGCGATTTTTTTTCTATGTTGCTAAAACCATTTGAAAGAAATAGATAAAGAAATAAGTTTCTTAGTTTTTCCTGTGTAATAATGTAATTCTCCTTCTATATGTAAAACAAGAGCTTCAAGCTAGATGTGCATTTTAAAGGGTAAATTATAATGATTGGCAGAATATGAATTAGAAATCAATTTCCAGCATTGCTTAAGTTTCAATATCTACTCACTATAAACCTTATATGATCTGTCTAAAACCGTGCATGTTCTCAAGGGGTTAAATTCCACCTTTCAAAGGTATTCATACCCCTTTAACAGTTACACATTTTGTCATGTTACAACAAATTCCAGTGTAATTTATTGGGATATTATATGATGGAGTAATACAAAAGGTTGTATAAATGTGAAGAGGAAAGAAAGCAGAAAAAACCTTCAATCTCAGTCTTATCTGACCAGAGCATGTTTATCCATACAATTACTATGCTCCCCACATGGCTTTTGGCAAATGGAAATTTCTTTTTTGCTAGTGAATCGTTCTTTTCTGAAATCATCAACAGAAACATTAATAAGGCACGGACTCTATTTGTAACAGTGGAAAGACGAACTAATCCTTTAGTGACAGTAGCCCCTGAACTAAACTCTACCAGGGCCTGCAATGAATTTGCCAGCTTTTTCACTGAAAAGATTCTAACAATTAGACGGTCAATCTGTACCTCAATATCGAACCCACAACCAGTGCCATCCCCAATCAACAACAATGTAGAGAAAATGTCTGAATTCCACGAATTAAACCAGAACAGCCTTGAAAAAATCATTATCCAATTAAGCTCCTCCTCCTGCTGTCTTGATATCCTACCCACAGCTTTTCTAAAGAAGGTTCTTCCTGTTATTGGTTCTGATCTTGTTCAAATAGTAAACTCATCACTGCTATCAGGTGTCTTCCCTCAGGCTTTAAAAACAGCAGTTATTAAACCACTGCTAAAGAAGAAAAATCTGGACAACACGTTAATGCAGAACTACAGGCCAATCTCTAATCTCCCATTCATCAGTAAGATTATTGAAAAAGCTGTGTTTCAGCAGTTAAATGGCTTCATAACAATGACAAACCGTTTTGATGCTTTTCAGTCTGGTTTCCGCGCTCACCACAGCACCGAGACTGTCCTCGTCAAAGTATTTAATGACATCCGCATAAATACAGACTGTGGAAGAACCACAGTGCTGGTTCTGTTGGACCTCAGTGCAGCATTTGACACTGTTGATCATGATATTTTATTGGAACGACTGGAGAGCTGGGTCAGACTCTCTGGTACAGTACTTGGCTGGTTCGAGTCTTACCTAAAGAACAGGGACTTCTATGTTTCAATAGGAAACTTTTCATCAGAACGAACAGAAATCACATGTGGGGTGCCCCAGGGCTCCATCCTGGGGCCCCTCTTATTTAATATCTACATGCTCCCACTAGGCAAGATTATAGCGACCAATAACATTAGCAACCATAACTACGCAGATGACACTCAGCTCTACATTACAATGTCACCAGGTGACTCTGAACCCATTCAAACCCTAAATCAATGCATTGACCAAATAAATGGATGGATGTGCCATAACTTTCTCCAGCTGAATAGAAACAAAACTGAAGTGATTATTTTTGGACCCAAGGAGGAACGATCAAGAGTCAGCACACAGCTTCAATTAATACAGCTAGAAACTACTGATCAGGTTCGTAACCTAGGTGTAGTAATGGACTCAGACCTGAACCTCCAGGGTCACATAAAGGCAATAACAAGGTCAGTGTTCTATCACCTGAAGAACATCTCTAGGATTAAAGGACTGATTTTGGAACACGACCTAGAAAAACTCATCCATGCGTTTATCTTTAGTCGGATTGATTACTGCAACAGCATCTTCACAGGTCTGCCTAAAAAGTCATCAGACAGCTGCAGCTGATCCAGAACGCTGCCGCTCGCATCCTCACTAGAACCAGGAAAGTAGAGCACATCACCCCCGTTCTAAAGTCCTTACACTGGCTCCCTGTAGCTCAGAGAATAGACTTTAAAATACTTTTACTAGTTTATAAATCATTACATGGCTTAGCACCAAAATATGTTGAAGACCTGTTGTCATGGTACCAACCACCAAGACCACTCAGGTCCTCCAACTCTAGCCTACTAAACATCCCTAGACTCAGAACTAAACATGGAGAAGCAGCTTTCAGTTTCTATGCTCCCCTTATCTGGAATAGACTTCCTGACGAGTGTAGAGCTGCTGAAACTCTGAACTGCTTTAAATCGAGACTAAAAACCCATCTGTTTAGAATTGCCTTTGAGTAAATGCTTGATGTTATATGTATGAAATGTGTTCATGCGCTCTTGCTTTTTTTTTTTTTTCTCTTGCTTTATTGTGTATCATGTGTAATGTGTGTTTCTTTTATGTGTTTCTTTTAAATCACCAAATCATGTAAAGCACCTTGAATTACCCTGCTGTTGAAAGTGTGCTATACAAATAAAATTGCCTTGCCTTGCCTTGCCTTGCCTTTTATCAAATGGCATTCTTCTTTCCACTTCTCCATAAAAGCTAAATTTGTGGATCATATATTAACCAGTGTGGACAGAGGTGCTCAAAGGCTGGATTAGCATTTCATAACCTAACCTCACTTTAAATTTATCAATACCTTTATCCTAGATCAGTCCAGTGTCACTTGGTCTTCATAAAAAAATTAAAATTCTGAAGGCATTTTGTTGGACAACATTTTATTTGGGGGTATCAGGGGAAAATGGGCTGGGTACAAATACACCCCACACAACTCACATTTGTATTGGTATCTGACATCTAACAATTATACACTACTTTGCCCAATGAAATAGAAGCAACTTTTTAAAAACCTTTTTAAGTGTGAACTCAGGCAAAGTCCGATGATTGCTAAACTTTAGATTATGATACCTTTGGAAAGAGCCAATTTATCTTCCCTCTTTTCTTTATTCAAAGCTAAGCTGTGTGTCTGATCTAAGCCGAATTATAAAACCTTGAAACATTTCAGATTGATTTTCTCACCTTATGCTCAGCACCAAAGCATAAAAGAGTAAGTCTAAATATTGAACAAGTCCCTTAATTTAATTTGAGGCTGGAGTCAAAGCGTCTTTGTTTAAGGGCTGCAAGAAAATTTGATCTTGGGTCCCCTTTTTAAAATTCAGATATATTGATCACACCCAACAAAAGTTTGCATGCTTCAGTACTTACATTAAAAAAGGGAAATACCCAAGGAAAAAAAAGATCCTAAATTAAAGCTTGGATAGGTTATTATCACTTTAGCTTTTTGATGTCTGAGCCTTTTATTTTCTGAACATAAAAAGCTACCTTACAAATAGATTCTCAACATATACATGAATCATTGCCAATGAATTCCAATTTATATTCTGGACTTTCATCATCAAATTCTTTGCTTATCTTAAACCATTTTCCCCAGATTTATATTCGAAGAATGGAGAACTTAAATACAATTTTCCACATTTAAACTTCCCCCGAGGTGACAGATTTGCATTTGTCACATCTCAATTTTTACCATAATCCACAATATCCTCTCAACCTATTTGTGATGTGTTCTCACTGTTCTCTCCGATGCATGTTCGCATGTAAAACGGCTGTATGGTCTTTTTACACAGAAATTACTATTTAATGCACTGTTTTTGCCGTTCCTTCACTGTTGCATCAAGCATATTGTGTGCAAATAAAGAAGATAGATGTATGAATGTTACCATATGTGCAAATGCATTCATGTGTAAGACAAGGTAAAATGTTTCACATTGTCCATGTTGTCAATAACCAATGATCTGCAAGAAAACCGTGCATGCTGGTATTTTAATGGGTTTTACTTTGACTTTTCACACCCACCTGAAAGTTGTTGCAGTCTACTTACGATCCCCTTAACACCAACACAATTACATTATATTTACAGCAAGATTTGAGAAATATAAATGCATTTTTTTTAAACGATTGCCCAATTTTTTAAATAAGGTATCATAGTCTAGACTAGTTATCTAATATCTTTTAAAGGATAAATAATGTAATACATACAGAAACTACAGTGGCATGCACAAAGTATTCACAGCCCTTAAACATTTTACATTTTGCACTTCTTACAACCATAAACTTTTTACCTTTAAATTGTACCTAGCTATAGTATAGCATCACTGCCCTGTTGGAAGGTGAAGCTCCTCCTCAGACTCCAATGTTCTGCAGTTTTATTTTTCCTTTCACTTCACAGATATGTGCTTCTTTGAGTTGGTTTATCACATAAAAATTGAACTACACTGCAGTTTGCAATTGTAACAAGACAAGGTATAAGGACGTTAAAGGGGTAAGATTACTTCTGCATGGCACTATACATGGAAGACAGAGATTAATTAAGCTTAAATAAATTTTTAACCATGTTGGTGTGACTGATGGGATAGCCAATTAAATAAAGTGAAACTACTGAAAATAAAATACTTAGGGTTTGAATTAATTAATTTATTTTTCATCTGACAATGTCAACATAATCATATATCCTCTCATTACATCTTACATAAATAAGGTGGTTGATCACTTTTAAGTCTAACCTGACAGGGACGGATGAATTCCAAACATGAATGCATATTTATCTTTGGGAGTTTACATAACAATAATAGTTAATAAATCTAGATCATCAACGATAACAATACTTGCTATGGAAAATTGTTGCCAGTAACAATATTTTACTATCCAGAAATGTTTTCCTTTCTATTTATACTGAAATAAAACTACAAACAGGTGGACTCTCTTTACAAATAGAAGACTTATGAATGCAAATCATTGAAATGCATTTTATTTAGGGGTATCATAGTAAATGTGCCTATAAATAAACTTAGCAAAAAAAGAAACGTCCCTTTTTCAGGGCTTTGTATTTCAACAATGATGTTGTAAAAATTCAAATAACTTTACAGATCTTCATTGTAAAGGGTTTAAACAATGTTTTCCATGCATGTTCAATTAACCATAATCAATTAATTAACATGCACCTGTGGAATGGTCGTTAAGACCTTAACAGCTTACAGAAAGTAGGCATTTAAGGTCACAGTTCTAAAAACGCAGGACACTAAAGAGTGTGAAAAACACCCAAAGAAAGACCCACGGTCCCTGCTCATCTGCGTGAACGTGCATTAGGCATGCTGCAGGGAGGCATGAGGACTGCTGATGTGGCTAGGGAAATAAATTGCCATGTCCGCACTGTCAGACGCCTAATGGCGCGTTCACACCGGTCAGCGCGTCCAGGCAGCAGGGCAGCTAGATTACATGCAAGTCTATGGTATCTACGCATCTAGTGGGCGGCAAACTGCCAAGCAGCAAGTCGCGCGCGTCGGCGCAGCTGGCATCAGCGCGTCCCCGCGGCTGATGCCCCGACGGTCCGACGGTCCGACGGTCCGACGGACCGTCTGCTGCGTCAAGTTGGGAAAATTGAACTTTCGGGCAGCAGACGCGCGGCGTCAACCAATCAGAGCGACTTGTTGTACCTACGTAGTAACTCCTTCCATGGGGGAATCGGCAAATTTTTTATTCAAGATGGAGGACAAACTGATCGTCGCTGTATGTAATGTCCGTGAATTGTATGACCCGTCTTCGTCTTTTTACAAAGACAGGAAGAGATCGGATCTGATTTGGAGGAAGATATCGGAGGATATTGGAGTGCCAGGTAAGCAGTTAAACATAGAAAAAAATATTTTTTCTTTTAACTTTCTTGTTATGTTAGCTAACGCTACGCTAGCCAAAAGCGGTTAGGGCAACTACGACGCGCTGACGCAGACCACAAGTGTGCAAGCAGCTGGGTTTTAATTTTAAAGCGTCGACTTTCATCCGTTTGAGCGATTTGACGCCTGGACGCGCTGACCGGTGTGAACACGGCTTTAGACAGCGCTACAGGGAGACAGAAAGGACAGCTGATCATCCTCGGTGTAACAACACCTGCACAGGATCGGTACATCCGAATATCACACCTGCGTGACAGGTACAGGATGGCCACAACAACTGCCCGAGTCACATCAGGAACACACAATCCCTCCATCAGTGCTCAGACTGTCTGCAATAGGCTGAGAGAGGCTGGACTGAGGGCTTGTAGGCCTGTTGTAAGGCAGGTCCTTACCAGACATCACCAGCATCAACGCCGCCTATGGGCACAAACCCACCTTCGCTGGACCAGACAGGAGTGGCAAAAAATGCTCTTCACTGATGAGTCACGGTTTTGTCTCACCAGGGGTGTTGGATGGATTCGTGTTTATCGTCGAAGGAATGAGTGTTACACCGAGGCCTGTACCCTGGAACGGGATCGATTTGGAGATGGGGGGTCCGTCATGGTCTGGGGCGGTATATCACATCACCATCGGACTGAGCTTGTTCTCATTGCAGGCAATCTTAATGCCTTGTGGTACTGGGAAGACATCCTCCTCCCTCATGTGGTACCCTTTATGCCACCAGCCATACTGCTCGTTCTGTGCGTGAGTTTATGCATGACAGCAACGTCAGTGTTCTGCCATGGCCAGCGAAGAGCCCGGATCTCAATCCCATTGAGCACGTCTGGGACCTGTTGGATTGCAGTGTGAGGGCTAGGGCCATTCCCCCCAGAAATGTCCAGGAACTTGCAAGTGCCTTGGTGGAAGAGTGGGGTAACATCTCACAGCAAGAACTGACAAATCTGGTCCAGTCCATGAGGAGGAGATGCACTGCAGTACTTCAAGCAGCTGGTGGCCACACCAGATACTGACTGGTACTTTTGATTTTGAGCCTCCCTTCATTCAAGGAAACATTATTCTATTTCTGTTAGTCACATGTCTGTGAAACATTTTTAGTTTATGTCTTATGGTGTTGACTCTTTTAGTGTTCATACAAATATTTACACACATTAAGTTTACTGAAAGTAAAAACAGTTGAAAGTGTGAGGACGTTTCTTTTTTTGCTTAGTTTATGACTATGCCAAGTTCTTTTTATTAGTAAATTTTTTTTTAAATAATGCATCCTTTTCCCTCCACATCATAGTTTAAGTTATTTCATGTTGTCTGTCAAATTGATTATTTAAAAAATGGATAAAGACTTTTGGTTGCAATGTAACAAAATGTCTGGCGACCTGCCCAGGTTGTATCCCGCCTCTCGTTCAATAACAACTGGAGATAGGCATCAGCTCCTACAGTATGTCAACAAGCGGGTATAGCCAATGGATGGAGGATGTGGAAAAAGTTGAAGACTTTAAATACTTTTATCGGGCACTGTGTATATACAGATATTTTCATAAGATTTGACCTCTAGTCAGTGTGGCTTTTTATATCAGCTGTTCTGCTGATTGATTTAAGACAAAGTTAGTGAAAATAAATAATGGCAGAAATAAAGGTACATTTTCGCTTATATAGGTGCTTAAAAAGTCTAGGTAATATTTTCTTGCTGATTATAGCTCCTCTTGCTGGTTTGTGCTGAGCTTTAGGCCTCAGCTTATTCCTGGCATATTCACCAGAACCTTAATGGCACCAGCTATCTAGACGCGCTGGTTAACATATGATTGATGCACTTAATAAATAGAAAGCAGTTTGAAATAAAGATAAACTGATTAAAAAGGAATTTATTCATGTTGACGCTTGAGCCCAGGCACTCGTTATGCAACTTCTTCTGCAGTCCAGCCATGAGGCAGTGGTGGACTGAAGAGCAGTAAATCATGACGCATGACAGTGCGGTTAGGTTATGGATAATGTCGATCAAAGTAGATACAGATCAGTTAGGATGCTGAAATGGACTGCCAGTCTTAGGGATTTTTAAACAGGTGTGTATGCATCTATATTGTTATTCAGGCCTAAACCTCATAAGTCACCTTGATGCAGCAGCAATAATTTCCCCAAAACAGAACCCATCACAACCCCCACCCCAAAAATCCCACCACAACAAACAAACAAAAAAACTATATGTTTTTGTTATTTAAACCTTGCTGAGAATAGTATGTTGTATGCCAGTAGATGTGTTATTTTTATTTTTATTCAAGTCCATGCAACTAGAACTAAAACGTTTTTGACGTGCGCACATTTTGTGTAAGTGGACAATCTGTGTTGGAACATTAAACTTGGGTCACTGAGAACCCACTGAGAAAACATCTTGCCATGAAATACTAAATTTGTCATGTCACCGTGAAGAGATTAAACTGTCCACTTTTAGTTTGTCCCTTAACTTTCGTGTAAAAGAAAAAGAAAATCTATGTTACAAAGCCCAAGATCCAGATGATAAAGAATGATTCTTGTACACACAAGATTGATCCTGACATGCCTTGAAACAACTCTTTTTGTAGTTTTGGGAACTCAGAATCGTCAGCCCTTGACCAAGACAAAAAAATGCAGAATGTGCTGCATACCCTGCTGTTTTAGCCAATTAGATCAGATGGACATATTATTAAAGGGCCATTACATCGACTGAAAGATACACCAATTTCGTTTGCCACAAGGGACAAGAGGTGCAAGCCTCAGCATAAACTATGATTAAAATGTGCTTTTTAGGCCATTAAAGACATAATGCATTTAAAGTCTCCCAAAATTTTAGCCTCCAAGACCAAATATTTCCCTAATGTAATTATGCCATTATGTCATTAGACTTTCCCAAGCCTATACATAATATCCCATGTAGACAAAAACAGCAGCAGCACCTGTGATCAATCAGCAGCATGATTTTTGGCACAACCTTAGGACACATTTGTAGGCTACTGTAACAGTACAGCCATTTCTTAATTAGCCTTTAGGACATTATCTTTAAAAAAAATCTAAGATGAATCATGACTGAAATCAAAAGACATTAAATAATAGGTCCCTCAAGCTGAATTTAAACTTTCTTACAGCCTTTGAGATCAAGTCAAAGCAAACTTAAAAGTAAGTCAAAGGGAGCTTCAGAATCAAGTTTCAAAATAAAAGCACACAAAAATAAAGTATTTTGGGAGGTTGCTGTTGATTAACTGGTTGATATTTTTCACTGGAACACAGAAAATCTTAGGATCATGGAAAAGACCGAAGAATTAAATATGATGTCAATCAAAAGCGTTATTCACAAATTTTAAAGTAGTTTATCCATGCTACCGTGTAAATAGCTATGGAATATCTTAAAACTTAAAGGTATTTAGATGTTAAAATAGCTTTTTTATGCATGTAGTTTACATTTATCTGACAATGAAACACTGAAATGCATATCTAAACACAAGCTATGTGACTGCTGTATATCAGTGTGCCACTTTGGACTATGCGTTCAGGGTTTATAACATTCTTAGGAATGTGAATTTCAGAGGTGTTCAATTTCTGTGCTTCTTTTCATTGACAACTTTTTTAATGTATGGCATGGTCTTAGGCATTATGAGACAAAAATTAATCAATGATTCAATGATCAATCTATTCTACAGGTTTGTTAGGAATTAATTTTTTATCCAGTCAATGGTTCAAGCACTGTTTAACAAATTTTGTTTGTTAAACAGGGTGAGATTCTTCTTATATGAGGCTCTTCTGGCCAGACAGTCCTAAATGGATTATTATTTTTATAAATATGACATTAATAGCATTAATGAGTTTAACAATTTTTTTGGGTTATTTATATGCATTGATAACTTTCTCTGTTATTTTATTCTCCAGAGTGCACCAATCTAGGATGCCTATCTATCCTTATATGACAGCATAAAATCATTCCCGAAAATTCGCAAAGAATATCAGTGGTGCCAATTAGGACACCTCCCTGAAAATGTTCTGCAAATGTCTTTACTTGATTAAGACCAGCATGAAAAACACAGTATGTAGAGCTGTCAAATCTGGATTGAAGACAGTGGTCAAGGATGCTTCTATCTGTCTGTCTGGATCAATTATAAGTTCAACATTTTTAGTTCCTATCATTTGTCCTAAGTAGAATGGGCCCTGTCAGGGGGTTGTCAGTGCCTGTTCTATGGTGCATGGGGATTCAGAAGGAAGGTTTAGCCGAGGCCACAATTATTCGAAAGACTGCCACTGCTTCTTTTTCTGTCATGATGAAGTTTATGACATTACATTGTCTCCAAAAAATCCTCCTCACACTTAAATGTCCCTACATTTTTTTTTCTTTATTTTTTTTATAAATGTGATCCAAAATATTTGACATTATTCTTTTATGTGACATTTTCACAATACGCAGTTGTAGGTGTGAGTCCAATATTTAGTCTGATTTTCTTTTTTAAAATACACTCAGTATTTTTACTTTGGGATCTTCATCCGGAATTTGATTGGGTAACTGCGCCTGGCTTGGGGGTCTTACTTGCGCGCGACACAACCTCGCGCAGCTGGCGACGGCTGCTTATATGTATATTTTTTTCCTCAGTTCGTGTTCGCGTCGAGACTCTACTACGGAGCGCAGAGCTCGCGCGTGTTGCCACAGGGATCTTACCTCTGACGGATCGGACACGAGACAGTTATTTCATCGCTCACAGACAATATTTTGGTGTTTGTTGCAAGTTTTTGTTTTATATTCGGCTAACAAAGTGTTCAGTCCGCCTGAACTGTTTTACTGGCAGCGGGTTTCGTGTGTTTTATGTGTTTGCGCTCAACAGAGAGGTAGACTTATAAACCCCCGTAGTTTTTTTCTTTATTTTTTTCTTTTTTTTTAATACAGTGTCTCTCCTTGTAATTCATCCCGCGGATGGATGCAGCCGTCGGGGTGGACATTTAAGCCCAGCAGGATCAACCTGTCATAGGGCATCATGAATTCTCTATGTCTCCGCAAGTGGATGAGGAATATCTCCCATGAGATGCTGCTGCTGCTGTTCCTGCTGCCGCTGTGTTTTCTGCCTCTGACCGGAGCGGCTCCTTCACTGACGACCGAGCAGCTGGACATGGGGGTGGTAAGTCTTTTGCCAGTTTTTCCTGTTTACTTATCAGAAAACAGCTGGTTTGGAAGTTTTCCTCATTCGTAGCAGTTTTTAATTTAGTCATTCTCTCACACCCACCCGGCTGGTTGGATCCCGTTTCTTATCTGGGGGGTTCTCTTGAACGTCCAAGAAGCAAGCGCCGTCTTCTCCAAATACTTGCTCAGAATTTTAACACCGCTCTGCAGTCCAATCCACGAAGCAGAGAGGCGGTGTAGCATACACACAGCATGATTAAAAAGAAAAGCCTCATATCCCAAAGAGCAATCAAGTCGTTGAAATAGCAGACATCAAGTTCTTTGATAAATAAATGTATTTGCCCCAGGGACTCTGTTCCCACGTTTCATTTCATCCTACAAATAGGAAAGAAAAAATAATTAAGACGGTTCAATGAACTATACAGCAGTCTGTGAGAGAACTGAAAACATTCACATAAATAAAGAGAGCACTATTGATTAGAGAAACAGGCAGCTGTTTGAGTTGTGACTGCATCTGTAAAGTGTTTCCTACTGTTAAATTCAGATTGCACCAGAGCTCTTTATTGATTTTAAAGCATCTAATCTGTCTATGAAGTCAGTGCTGAACTGGACTATCATGATTTCTCACATGTATGGAATGCAATCAGGAGATCTGTGTGCAGACTCATTTGTGTTTGTTGTGTTGTCTTTCCTATCTGATGGAGAATACATCATACCATATACATCTGAGAGTATGCAAGTATTTCTTTGAAAATGAGTCAGTTCATGCCTTGTAAAACTAGGTTATCTTCAACATTTCCTCCAACTTGATGCATTTTCTTCACTTGCACTTCTGAGGGCTATAGCTATACTTAGTCTGACAACTATGCTTATTTCTATAAATCTGTACTTGATATTTCCTTCAAGTTTGGGAAACTCTGTTTTGTGAGATACTATGCGTCCAGTGTAATGTATATATATTTTTCTAAGTTGTGACTTTTACCAGACGATGGTTTGAACCCAACCACTCAGAAGACTGTATGAGGAAGTTATGTAATAGGAATACAACTAATGAGCACACACCGTACTACATTCAGCCAGCCTATATTACCAACACATTATCTCGGTGTGGAATACTGAGAGTCACTGCTGCGCCTGATGGCGAGAAAGCTGACATTGAGACATTATCTGATGCACTTTACCTCCAAACAAATTGTTTTCTGCCTCTCTAAAAGGTTAGTCCGGTCACATCTGATTATGTTTTCACCAAGGTGCAAGGTGCAAAGCTTTGGACTCAAACTACTACAGCCTTGATGCGGAGGGATACATAAACTGAACAGTTTTCCGTCTCTTTGATTTTAACTTTATGCCTTGTTTTACTCTCTGGCCCTAACAAGACTTTATGGTTCTGTATCTGAGCACTAAATTATAGTAATGCAAAAGTATTCATACTTCTTGAACTAAGGAAAAAACAAATCAAGTCACAGCCACATACCTCTGTGTATTCTATTATGATTTTATTACGTCCTTCAACCAACACAGGGTTTTAACATTTTTCTTCCAACAGTAACTGGGAGAGCAGCAGATATCCACAACTCTGGTTGTAGAAACTGTCAACAGTAGCAATCCATAAACTGGCCTTTATGGACACTTGTTTTCAACGATCAATATATGTACAATATATGTAATTATGAGGGATGTAGGGAATACGGCAAACATGTGGAACATGTTGCTCGGGTGAGATGAGACCAAGATTGAATGTTTTGGCCTGCATCCAAGACAGTATTTCTGGTAGGAATATAATACCCTGAACTTACCGACTCCATGTGGGATATTGTTATCGCAGCATTATGCTGTGGGGATGCTTTTCCTTAGCAGGGATCAGAAAGCCATTCAGAGTTAATGGAAAGATGGATGGAGATAAATACAGGGCAATTCTGGAAGAAAGCTGTTAGAAGTTCCTAAATGCTTTAGACTAATTTAGATGTTGAGAAACAACAACAAACATGCAGGAAGAGCTTCAGTGAAACTTCTTGGATGAAATAATTATTTGTTACAATGACCTAGTCAAAGTGTGGACCTAAATCTAACTGAGAATCTGAGGCAAGAGCTAAATAAGATTTTTATTAGAAGTATGGTCTGTCACTAGAAACTGTCCAGATAGAAACATACCTTAAACACTTGCACCAGTAAAGATGGTTTTACAAAAGGTTGACTCAGGAGGAATGAATATAATTCTAAACTCTGCAATCTTTGTATTTTTATTTAGAAAGGAAATAAAACAAACCTTGAAAAGTATCACTTGCAATTTTACACAATTTGTGTTAGCCTATCACATACACTCCCCATGAAAGACATGAAGTTTGTGGTTGTAATGCGACATATTGCAAAAATAAGAAAGAAAAGAAACTCAGGGGAATTAACAACTTTGCATACCACAGTATAGAGTGTGTGAAATAAAACCTGCGAGATCATTTATGCTTTTTATTGTATGAAATGCATCTTCTTTCCTCTGACAGGAGAAAATTGTCTAGATATCTTTCTACTTGTGGAAATACTACAGGGTTGTAGGGGATGGAATAGGCAGCAGGACAAGAAAACGGCAAAAGAGAACATCTGTATTCATGTTTTTGTTAAACAATTGCCACTTTATGTGTTTGTTTGTTTGCATGCTGCATCTTGCAGACTTGCCTATGTGGATACACTTGACAATTATCTGCTATATTAACACATTCGGACAGTTTTCAGGCATGGCACTTGAGAGCTTTCTAATAACTTCAAAGTCTGATCCATCTGATGCAAATGTCTGCGCTCTCTTTCGCTCTGCTTCTCTGAAATAAACTTATTGGAAATGTTATTTCTACACTGCATGTGTGACAACAGCTAAATAATAATACTTGACATTGCCTTTTTTGTTCTTTAATTGCTGTTGACTTAAGAGCATCAGACAGGAGCAGTTCGTAATGGTAAGTCTTGCACAAAGTTCTTTTGAGAGTTAGATACACAATGACAAACACAGCAGTGTCTGCAGATGAAAAGCTGTAACCGTAGCAGAGAAAGTAGAGGCTTTTTATCCATTTGTTGACCAAACTGTGCAAAAACACTCAGCCTCACTGCAGCTTCATGTCTGAAGGATTTCCGTCTTGATGTGATGTCTGTGCCTGGCCCAACGTTATGGTCCTATAAATGCAAAATAACATAAGGTAGTTATTATGTTCACATTTGTTCTATAGACTTGCAGCATATAAGCTTCAGGCATGCATTTTATGGAACAGAAATGACATTTTCCTTGAATTTCCCCCGCTTTCCTCTTGAGAAAAAATGCAAGACCACATATTTATTGCTTTCTGACACATAAAGATGGAACGTTATTTGATATCTTTATACTGTATGGGTTGCATCAACCAGCAGAATCCCTTTTTACACTTTGATAATTTACTACACTTAAATAATCCAATATTTTTTTCCAGATAAAACTCTCATATACTGTTATCTATAAAGTTTAAGAAAATAAGTTTTTAATCTTTTTTTCATTAAATTATTGTGATATTTTGATTTAAACTTAACAGATAAAGTGTATGTTGCGTCACAATTTTGTTGATGTCATAATGAAAAGAGAAATGTGCTGTTAAAAAAATTACAACTTTATGAGCAACAGTTTGTATTACTGGCTTCTTTGTTGTTTACTACACTTAGTGGAAAACAAGATTTTAAAAAAAAGAATTAAAATAAAATCACCATTTATTGCAGTAGCATATTCTTGCACTAAATCTCCCAATTCAAAATTTGTGATTGTTGTATTTTGTAAAGCAAAATATAATCCATTAAGAAATGTATATATTTTTTGTACTTGTATAGTTCATTTATTCAAATTGCTTAAAGCACCAGAGACCAAGTGATTTTTATAGCATATCTGTGAATAACTTGATGTTTGGCTTATCTGCTTTGTACAGCTTGAGGTGGCTTCTGATGAAAAAAGTAGACCAAGTACTGCAAGCAAAGAGCTGATTCTAAAACATTTTTTTTTGAGCGGATGGAGTCAGTCATTTTGGTTTCTAAATGCAACACACCCAACTCTGATGGAATGAATTGGTGAGGGTGCTGTGTGACTTGGTGGAATGGTTGAGATAGAGATTGTCTAGCTTGAATAAAACATATATTCCCATGAAATGCAGTGGAGCTGGATTTCTCACTGGACCATACGCATTGAGAAGAAAAATGGAAGTAGCTAAAAAGTAGCTGTGTTCTTTTGTGGTTCACCCTAAAAACCAAGAGGCAGGAACCTCCTGAGCCAAAAAAACAACAAAGACATCAAAGTGGCTTTCAGGTTTGTTGTTTTGAACCTAGCTTGGCCATTTCTTACATATAACCATGTGGAAAGATCTTTGCTTGCAAGTCCAGGAGACATCTCATATTTCTATCTTTTGGGTGCTAGAAAATAGTTGGGATGGAGTATCTTCTGTTTACAACAGAAGTCACAGAAATGGAGCCCCTTTATAGACGTTAGGAAACTTTGCTCTCCCTTTACGGTCTTTGTGTGACTCTCTTACTGCGGAGGTCAGCATATAGCAAAGTAAAGTTCACTGCTTTGACCTTTTCACCATGATAAATTATTTTATATCCATGTGCGTTGCCATGGCTGAGAGCTGCAAATAGGGGCTGATGGCACAAACACAATATTTTTATTGTAAGGCTTGTTATAAAGAATTAGTGTAGAAGACCTTGCTTTTGAACCTTTCAAGAGCATGACACCTCTGATATGTTTTCAGCCTCTGTCATCTGGCAGGTGGCCAAACAATGGAAAATAGCCTTGGTTGTCGTAGTGCATTTACATGTGTTGTTTAAAGTGTTCTTCAGTGGACACTGTCCCTCTTCAGCAAATAAATGAAATGAAGTAAAAAAACCATGTAATTTTTTCTGTTGTCAAATACCTGAAATAAGATTGTTTTTGTTAGAACTAGAAATGCAATCGGAGAGCTCAGACCTCCACCAAGGCAGCTCAGCCACGGATCACCCCTGAAATCTCATCAGGCGTTTCTGTCCCCAGTGTGGTCATTTCCTAAGAATTTCATCAAAACCCATCTACAACTTTTTGATTTGTGTTGCTGACAGACAGACAGACTAACAAACAAACCCTGGCGAAAACATAACCTCCTTGGCGGAGGTAAAAAAAAAGGATATCTTAATAAATTACATTATGCTTCAACTAGTGATTATTTTGAATTTCTACTAATCAGTCAACACTTTTCCAGTAAGTTGATTTGTCAACAATGCCTCTACATTTTAAATAATGATAAAACACATAAAATGTACTTTTCCCTCTTCTTTCATCATGTCTAATGCGAAAAATCTGTCTAAACAGGTTTATTCTTCACTAAATATAGATTCTTTAAATCACATTGTGTGATTAGTGAATCCTCTAATCTATTTATAAAGGATTTATTCCAGTGCTTTAGTGTTTGCTTGTAGACCACCTTAGATCATCTTAAGAAGCTGTAAGAAGCCTGTGGCTAAACCAGATTATACCACACTATAAAGGACAATTTATGTTTTCAAACATGGCAAAAAAAGATTTCAGAAATCATTTGATTTCAAGAGCTTCAACACATAAAAGAGTAAAAAGAATGTGTTCTTTGATTAAGTAGTTTTAAATCTGAAAATAAAAGAATTACAGACTTAGACTCATTCTTTTATTCAAAGCAATGGGCCTAAACTTTATTGTGATTTTTATTAATCTCAAAAAGTGCATCAAAATACACGCTGTTAGTCTATGCGTTTGGGACTTTGTTTCGGTGCATTTAATGAATCTGATATTTCAGTATTTGACCTGCCAAATAAAGCCAATTCAGGTTGAAGAAAAAAATGCTGGATTCCGTTTTCTGTGGATAAATTGGTACATTGCTACTGTGATTCAGTCCTGATTTGAACAGTTATCAAGATTTTGAGCTATGCTGTACAACAACATGGCAACTTCAACTTTCCCTTACATGCCCATTGCTAATCCATTGGCAAACATGACGGAGAAGATATTGACATAGAAACCATCGTTTATTACATAAAGATAAAGGTAAACAACTCTGGCTTTATTAAATGAGCGATATATCAACAGTAAAATATTTCTCTAAACAATTTGTTTGGTACTCAATGTTATTGATTACATTGACTAATCATTACTGCCATACAGCACATTCATCAAAGTCAATTTAGGTCATCCGAATAAACTTCTTGTTCATCCTGAAAGACGGGAAAGAAAACAGGATATAACTTAGGAGGGATGTAAGAAAATATTGATACGCTGATATATCACGATATTTTGTCACGATATTGTATCGATATTCAAAAGCAATGTATCGATTTTTATTTTTATTTAGTCTTTTTAGAATTTGAATGGAACCATTAATGATGACAGTAATTTTTGTAGTAAAATCAAAAGTATGACTGGTAGTTGGTGGCTGTTTTCACCTTCTTTGTTGCAGTGGATCAACTAGATCTAGTAATAAAACTGGATGTGTTAAAGTATGAAACAGGTTGGAGTGTTTAGAATACTGCCACAGTTTTTGTACAGTTAGATTAAGTTTTAAAAATTAAAATATATAGTCTTACTCATAGTATCGCAATATATCGTATTGCCCCCCCTGTATCGTGATACGTATCGCATCACCAGATTCTTGCTAATACACATCCCTATAGGTCACATTATTATTAGTTGACCAGTGAGTGATTTGCCATCACTGTGGGTTCAGGCTTACAGAGACCTTGAATCCACTTCGCTGAAAGGTCTGTGAAGTCCAGAGATTTTCAGATCAAACACATAATTTACTGTCCACAGCTGATATACGTTTGTGTGGCTGTTTGCATGCATGTGTGAGTTACAGATGACCACTCCGGACATAACAACCCCGTAACTACATCTCATTCACCAAATGGCTATCATTGCTACATCCGGTCCCATTAAGCTTGGCATTCTGCTCAGATTTTGGGTTCAGTATATGGTTTTTGTCTAGCAACTATACATTAAGTTTTTTTTAGCTTACACACTTACTTGAGTACATCTCAGGAGTGTTCATTTTATAGCGGTGCAACAATCTAGCTGTATCTATTAGTCATTTGCGATATAAGCGCTTAAGGGAATTACATCAGCTAAAATTTAATGTGCTCTGTGTTTTCTGCTCATCATATTATGTTTCTCTTGAGGAATAATTTCTCCACTGAAATGTAGCCGCAAGCATCCCAGAGGAACTATTTGCTCAACACACAGAGTTTTCCCTCCAAGAGAGCATGAGCTGACCATATTAGCAGCTGATAAATTCCCTTAATTATGGTATATTCAGACGCATGGAGAGTCAAATTAAAAAAGAGAATGATAGAATTACTCCTGAGTAATGACTAGAAACGGGTGAGGTGGTTTATAAAAGTAAAGATTTGATGGTGTAATTGTTGTTGGTGGATGAAAAGTTTCTTGTATGTCATTTTATAATAATGCTACATACATACAATTCACCCAATACTCATAAAATATAATTTTCATTTAATGACAGTCATGACTTGTTTTGCTTCCTAAAATGGACATTTCAGCTGATATGGTTGAAGACCTGGCAGATTCTGATGCTTTTCCGTGCTCCCTGTATACCTTTTCTATGTAGTAAATTAATTTTAGCTAAACACTTTGTAAGCTCTGAAGGTTAAGGCGACCTTAAATCCTGCCAGGATACTTGAAGTTGCCTCAAGGGCTCCGTTGAGGCCACTGAGAAGTACTCTCACTGTCTGTTTCCCATCATCTTGAGGGTGTGGTGCAGTCTGTGTGCTTAAGAATGAGCTACTGGATGGCAGTGAACTCAGTAGAGCTAGATGCGGTAAGATTAATACCCTCACGGATCCCTGGAGAGTGACCCTCCTGTTTACATTTGATGTTATTGCTACATAAGGATTTATAGCCTTTTATCTGATGGCAATAACTTTATGGAAAATCAAGTAACCAGTTCTTCTAAGCGCATTTGTCTTAGTGAGAAATCAGTTAAAACAAAAGCCATTTGAATCCTTCTAAATGCTCCTTCATTCTGGACCAAGACCACATCAAGGATGGACGAGGTAGCATGAGACTGACTTCCCCGAATGTCCTGATCACACACAAAACTTCTGTGGTGAGATCATGTTGCTTTTATTATTATGGTGGTGTTGGTATATCAGGTCCTTGCTGCTACATGGAAAAGAATGGTAGCAGCAGTGGCAGCTTAAACCTTCATTTTGGACCTGACGCACCTGCATGGCTCATCAGACAATAAGCACGTTTCCACTATTGGAACTTCAGGTTAATTTAACCAGATCTTTTTCTGACGGGATAATCTGTTGGCCCACTCCTCTCAGCCGCTGTGTCTCCGTACAGTCGGCCCTTTAAGGAATCAGCTAAGACATCCGCATATTCTTACCGTTTCAGCAGCGAGTAGCGTCACTGATCAGCGCAAAAAGGTGCCCACAGCAGCAGAAAAAACAAGACATCGACATGGAAGAAGCAGGGCTCGTTGCTGCGTTTCTGTTTGCTGTTATAAACTGCTTTACCAGCAACTCTTCTTATTTTAGAAAGCCAGTTGTGTGGCGACATCTGCACATTTCCCTGTGAATTACAACCAATCAGTGTGACTTAACCACAGCTCTACTGGGCTATTCCGAGTACAAACCCCCTTACTAGTACTCCGTTGGTTCCTGAAATGGCCCCAAAAACAGACCTGTCTGCCTGGCACGGTGTAGTGGAGACATGCACATACCGTGAAGATCCGGTAAAATTACCCTGAAGTTCTGATAGTGGAAAAGCTCTTAAATTAAAGGATGACTGCTGATGCTAGCTTCATCCCAGGGCAACAATTTAAACACCTCCACAATAGGCTGGGAGCACTCCATCTAATTTATTGCATCACTCCTTGCTCTGCATGCCAGGTGAATAAACATGCCAGGCTCAGGTCCTACGTGGAGAAGCATGCATACCTCCTAATTGTTCATATTGGCTGAATACAGTGAGTTGTATTCAGCCTTGTGAGATTGTGTTGTGAGATTTTATGCTGCAACTCAAATACTGTGAAGCTATGGTCTCACAATTTTCAATGAAGAATGAGGAGAAAAAGGTTCGCTTCTTTGGATATTGGCTTCATAGTATAATTTTACAATAGTTGTAGCGTGATAGTTGGGTGTGATCAGTTCACCATCAGCAATAAAAAGCTGATTTTGTGTGGATGATTCTTTGTGATTGCACATAGCAGTAGATCTGGTTAATATTTCTGTCCAAAATGGCATGCTCAGAGGTGTGCAGCACCTTTACATGCATACTCTAATGCTGATGATAAACTAATGAAAATACTCGTGAGTTTCCTCCTCCACAGCAAGGCTGAAGCTGCTGGTGGAGGTGCAGAAACCTTCGGGATTTATTAAAAACTGCAGATTGTGAGGGAATGTCCAAGTTGAAATGTTATGCCATGGTTGTAACATTTTAATGTGATGGCCAAAAAAGCAGCAGGGGAAAAACTCTTTACTGAGAAGACATCTATTGAATATTGATTAGTTTTGATCAAATGGGCCAAACAAGCCAGATTTCTTCACAGGCAAACTGTCTGTAGCATGTATGGACAAGAAGAAAAAAAAATCATGTTTTCAGCATAGCTTTCTTGGCTTAATAAAGATAAGGACTAACCAACATGCATTAGCTCTGAAAAGATTTCCATAGATGTTCATTGTTTTGTATTGACACAACACTTATTCCACCCCGTCATTTTTATAAAAACTCAAATGTTTTTGAAAAACTGTATGTCCAAAAAGACATCATCTTCTCTTTTGGCTTTTCCCCTTCAGGGGTCGACACAGCGAATCATCTGTCTCCATTTAGCCCTATCCTCTGGATCCTCTGCCCTCACACCAACTACCTTCATGTGCTTTTTCACGACATCCATAAATCTCCTTTTTGGTCTTCCTCTTGCCTGGTGGCCCCAACCTCAGCATTCTTCTACTGAAGCAATTGTCGTGTCTCCTCTGAAAATGTCCAAACCTTCTCAGTCTGGCTTCTCTGACTTTATCTCCAAAATATCTAACATGAGCTGTCCCTCTGATGTATTCCTTCCTGATCCTATCCATCGTAGTCACTCCCAAAGAGAATCTCAATATGTTGTGTTCTGCAACCTCCAGTTCTTCTTCATGCCTATTCCTCATTGGTACGGTCTCTAAACCATACAACATTGCTGGTCTCACTACTGTCTTGTACACCTTTCCTTTCATTCTTGCAGAAACCCTTTTATCACTCATCACACCTAACACTTTTCTCCACCCATTCCAACCAGCTTGCAAACGCTTCTTCACCTCTTTTCCACACTCTCCGTTGCTCTGGACTGTTGAGCCCAAGTACTTAAAGTCCTCTACCTTCTTTACTTCTACTCCCTGTAACTTCACCATTCCACTTGCGTCTCTCATTTACACACATATATTCTGTCTTGCTGTGACAAATCTTCATTCCTCTTTTCTAATGTATACCTCAACCTCTAGCTTTTCCTCTACCTGCACCCTGTCAATAAATCAAACTTTAATTATAAAGCGCTTTTCATACAAGAGTTGCAACTCAAAGTGCTTTACAGGTTACAATGACCCCTCATAAAGCATATTCCCGTCCCTCAACCACAGATTTAAAAGCATGATCACAGTTATTACCCCCTCCCCCCAACCCAACTCGCATGCACACAAACACTTAAGAACAACAATAAAAAGGACATAAAAAGGACATTGGGCCAAGCTCAGATGAGTCAGGTAAGGAAACGCAGCAGTACATCAACCGCAGCAGCCAAGGCACACAGGGCGCCCAGGGGAGGCAAGGCCGAGACCCCCACCTTCACCCAAGCGCTACCTGGAGAGCACCCAGGCAGCCACAGGGCTCCCACGGAGGAAACACTGGCAGGAAGATTAAAATAACGGATTAAAGTATAAAAATTACATGGGATATATATGATAAGACTACGCAGTAAAACACTTAAAATATAATCAAGCAATAATCAGTTAAAAGCTAGGCTAAAAAGGAGAGTCATGAGCCTACTCTTAAAAACATGAACATTCTCTGTGGCCCCGAGGTCTTCCGGCAGCCCGTTCCAGAGGTGAGGGCCATAATAATAGAAAGACGCCTCACCATAAGTGTGTGTCCTGGCTTTTAATGTGAGTGATAAAAGTCAGCTCAGAATCAAAAATGACGCCCAGGTTCTTCACTTGTAAAGAAGGATTAAAAGACAGTGATTGTTGTTTTGGTAAAAGATTCTCTCTGAACCTCAGGACCTATGACTAAAACTTCAGTTTTGTCCTGGTTAAACTGGAGAAAGTTTTCTGCCATTCAGGATTTAATCTTTAAAATGCAGTTAAAAAGTGCATCCATTGGCCATGTGTCATCAGGAGACACGGAGATGTACAACTGTGTATTGTCAGCATAACTGTGAAAGTTAACTCCATGTGTTCTGATGAAACCACAGAGAGGGAGCATATAAAGGTTAAAAAGCACTTGGCCTAAAATGGAACCTTGGGGCAAACAATATGTAATCTTGTGGACCTTAGAGGAGCAGGTATCTAAACCTAACATAAAAGTCCTGTCTGTGAGAAAGGATGTGAACCATTTGTGAACAGTACCAGAGAGGCCAATCGGTTTTATTTAGTAAATGCTCTGCTCTCACCACAGATCACAATGTCATCTGCAAACATAGTCCATGGAGACTCCTCTTTAACCTCATCTGTCAGCCTGTCCATCACCAAAGCAAACAAGAAGTGGCATATGCTGGGTACACACCAAAAGATTTTTTACATCTTATAAGATGTTCAAAATGTGAAAATCTTATAAGAACACAAGCATGAGGATAACAAATCCTAGATTTAACCATTTTGCTCCTATAGTGTGTGGTGTGCCATGCTGTGACAAAGACAGTACACCACACACAAACAAACAGATTTTCAACCAGAGTCTTGACTGTGAACATAGGAAATCTTGCTAAATCTCGTGAGACTTTAGAATAAGCATGGCGGATGATACGCAGGAAGAAATTGCAATGATAGTGTTTGGAATGATTTGCTTTTCCTCTGCTGTCCACATCAGTTTCGCTTTGTGCTGCACCATGACTGCTTCCGTCTTCCATCAGCTTGCTTTCTGATTGGATATTTTATTATATGATTATATATTTTTTCATTTTATGTGATAATCTCCACAGCGTGCGTGCGTGCGTTTGTCCTCGGAGTTCCCCCCGCACATCAGGATTTTTGATCGTAAATATTAAACATGTTTAAATATTATGATGTTTAATATTTACAATTCGCGATCGGCGGGGGGGGGGGGGGGGGGGGGGGTCCGACGTTCTTCCGAGCAGGTTTGGACACTCTTAACACACCTCACACCAAGGGAAAATCTGATAAAATAATCTGTAGAACGATTATCTTTTGATGTGTACCCAGCATTAGAGCCGATCCGTGATGCTGTCCCACCTCCACCTTGAACTCCTCTATCACTCCTACAGAACATCTCAGTGCTGTCTCACAGCTCTCATGCATGTCCTGCACCACTCTAACGTTCTTCTCTGCCACTCAAGACCGTCTCATGCAATACCACAGCTCTTTTCTCGGCACCCTGTCATACGCTTTATCTAAATCTACAAAGACACAATGCAGTTCCCTCTGATATTCTCTTTACTTCTTCATTACCATCCTTAAACCAAAAATTGCTTCTGTAGTACTCTTTCTTGGCATGAAACCAAACTGCTGCTCAAACAAATGCTCACTTCTGACTGAAGCCTAGCTTCCAGCACCCTTTCCCACATCTTCATTGGATGACTCTTTTGCTTTATTCCTCTGTAGTTGCCACAATTCTGTACATCTCCCTTGTCCTTAAAAATCGGCACTAGAACACTTTTCCTTGCTACTGGGTCCTCATTAATCAATCGTACTTACACACAGGTCTGTGCGTATTTCGTGCGTAGGAACAATTCTATGCATTGTGTGGTATTTATCAATTTGTACTTGTGTGTAGAATTGTTCCTAAATATAAGTACACTTCTAATCGCGCGTACGCACAGCATCTGCTGTTAGAATGGAGGAACTGCAACATTGAAACAGTTTTATTTTGACATAATATTTCTCTCAGCAGATTATCGCCTCTGCCAAGGAGCTTATGTTGGCGTCTGTCTGTCTCTTAGCAAAATAACTCAAAAAGTTATGGACGGATTTGCATTAAACTTTCAGGAAATATTTTAAATTAAATTATGTATTTTAGAAATACATTTCCTAATGTTGGGGGTGATCAATAATGGAGATCCTGTCACTCGCAATTTGTTCTCTCTGTGCACAGACCCCCCATGTATTTGCTTATTTGTCACATCAAGCGCTTCAGTTTAATGGGATGTTGTTACACTTTTTAATTAAAAGGTTTGCAAACTGTACTGTGACAATGGTCCCACTTATCAGTGAAGCTGGTTGTCGCTTTTTCCTTGCATACTGATGGCAGCCAAAGCTGTGTCTCCAATTACGCATGGCCACACAAGTGTCAAAAATGATGATCGTCGAACCCTCAGTTGGAGATCTGGCCAAGCTGTGTGCTGAGGGACGTTTTATTGTATTCAGTTTGATATCAAACCATTTTTTCCTTTATTTCCAACAGGGGAAATGAAACAGAGAAACTGCTGATGGCAAAAACTGGTGTTGAAATGAATTTGTATTAACTATGACCATTTAAAAAAAAAATCTGTTCATCATGAATTCTTTTTTTATTGCCCCACCTATGTTTCACCTCAATCTCGGTGTCACTAAAATTCCTTTTTTCGCTCTCTTGGCCATTATTTTAAGGAAGACAGATGATGTGGTGTTACCAAATATGGTTAATTGAGGGAATTTCTGTATGCAAATGACTGAGAACGGGCACTAGCACCTGGGTACGCACATGTGGGATTTATCATCATATGAACATGTGTACGAGTGGCCACCGCACATTTCATAAATCTGAGTTTTGACTGTTCGTACGAACGTTCTAAATTTCATTCGTAGGATAGAAAACAGGACAGTTAATACGAACGTTTGATAAATGAGGTCCCTGGACTTTAGCATTCCACCACCAAGTCTCCTTATCTACTTTTCTCCTCCCAAATGATACACCAAGTACCCTCCTACCTGTTTCCCTAATCACATTAGCTGTAGCTGTCCATTCAGCTGGGAGCACTTCCTGGCCACCAAAACCCTGTCTCAACTCAATGAAAACCTCACAACACTCCTTTTTTCAGTTTCCACCACCAGGTCCTCTGTTCTGCATATGCTCTCTTCACCCTCCTCACTGTCACTTTCATCCTACAGACCACCATCCTATGCTGTTTAGCTACACTCTCGCCTACCACTGCCTTGCATTCACTAGTCTCCTTCAGGTCATAACGTCTACATAAGATGTAGTCCACCTGAGTACTCCTACCTCCACTCTTATAAGATATCCTATGTTCTGCTTCTTTTGGAAGAAAGTATTTACAACAGCCATTTCCATGCTTTTTGCCTAGTCTACAACCATCTGTCCTTCTTCGTTCCTGTCCTGGATACCAAACCTGCCAATCACTTCCTCATCACCTCTGTTTCCTTCACCAACATGACCGTTAAAGTCTGCACCAATCACCACCCTCTCAACTCTGGGGATACACTGCATCAATTCATCTAGATCACGCCAGAATTTCTGCTTCTCTTCTAACTCCCATCCTACCTGTGGGGCATAACCACTAACTACATCGATCATTTTTCCTTCAAGTTCAAGCTTCAGACTCATCAGCCTATCTGACATCTTTTTACTTCGAGAACATTCATAACAAACTCCTCCTTCAAGATAACTCTTAATCAATTTCTCTTTCCATCTACACCATGGTAAAACAAGTTGAACTCTTCTCCTAAGCTTCTAGCCTTGCTACCTTTCCACCTGGTCTCCTGAACACATAGTATATCTGCTTTCCTTCTCTGCATCATGTCTCCCAGCTCACTAGCTTTACCTGTCATAGTCCCAACATTCAAAGTCCCTACTCTCACTTCCAAACTCTTGAGTTTCTTCTTCTCTCTCTGCCTACGAACACGTCTTCCTCCTCTCCTTTGTCAACCAACAGTAGTTCAGCTTCCAGCGGCACCCTGTGGGTCAACATCACTTGTGGTGGTCGTTGTTAACCCGGGCTTCGACTGATCCGGTATGGAGTTCATGTTTGAGATTTGCATATTTGATTTGGCTTAGCTTTTATGTCGGATGCCCTTCCTGACACAACCCTCTGCATTTTTCCAGACTTGGGACCAGCACAAGAATTCACTGGCTTGTGACCCCTTATGGTTGCATTTGTCCAAAAAGACATAACACCCTTAAATTTTAAAGGGTGCCTTATTTTTGCTTAACTGTGATTAACATATGTAATTTATTTCATTTTTTTTTTTTTTTTGACATTTTATATACAGTTTTTTTTTTCCGCTTAAAACTTGTGTTTGTGATTAATAGTATCCTTTATGGTTTTGGGCTTCTTTAGAACCTAGACTTCTGAAGTTAATTTCTGGAATCCTCTTTAATTCTAATAACCAGTAAATCAGTTACACATAACCACAGAAAGGTGAGCACCTTTTCTGTGTTACAGAATGTTCTTCTTTTGGAGGTAAAGTGCACCCTTCAAAACTGCATAATTTTCCATTTAACCACATTAATGCCATTTTTAAAAAACCTGTGTTTTTCTAGAATAAACTGGTTTACTTACCCTGAGCCATCTCTCCCACAAAGGAATAATTTAAGCTTCTGTTGACATATGTCTCATCTTGCTCCTGTGGGTCTCAGGGAGCATTTGTAACCTCACCTATGAATATCAAATGTAGTCCCATTTTCCACCATGTCAAGCACTGATTATTTGGTGCTTGAAGTAAAAAAAAGAAATATAAGAAGCTTGCCTTGTGCGTAGTGAAAAGTGTTTATGACAGTAAGGACAATCAGACTTTGCTAAATCCATTTCTCACTTTCATTGTGCTAATAAATGTTATTAATTCAGGATACAATTAAAGTCAATTCATCTGTAACTGTTTGTTTCCCCTTCTGCTCACACACCCCGGCCACCTCACCCACTTGAAATGAAGGTGACCATATTCTGATATTCCATCTAAGATCCCCCAACAAAACAAAATCACTTATTTTTTGCAGTAATATAAACAAGAGTAGCTTTAAAGGTTTAACGTCAATAATTTTTCTGATGTGGCTTTTTCTTACTTTTGTTATTTTGGATGTTCTAAAAATTGATTAAAAGAAATAAGAAAACAGGGTTAATGAATACACATAAAATGCTTTGTAATTACTTTGATTATTTGTAGAACAGAAGAGCTTCCTGAATCACTTGAACAGTGATTCGAGAGATATTTTTCTCCAAAAATTAAGTAGTAGCTTTAAATAGACAGTATTCATGCTAGAACATTAAATAACCGAGCTGTTTGAATCTAAATTCATTTTTTTCATGCATCAATATTCTACAAGCCAACAGCAGGAGCCCAGAACGTTTTAGTAATGGGAAAAAACTGATGCTAATATATTCTCTTTTTTTCATTTAGAAAACTATAAACAGGTTTTTTGAACTGGCAACCAACAGTTATTCCACCTACATTACCACCTCGTTTCTCTTAAAGTTTTAACGTATTCTTAATAATTCCCTGTCTCCCTTCTTTTGTTGTGCTCTTGCATTTCACATTGCACACTTTCTTCCAAGCTCCCTACCATCAAATCATGATTCCTCTGACTACACCCAGAAGCTCAGGGATAGAAAAGCCTGAAAGCAAAGACTAAACACAGATTGAAGGATTTCTGCACTGAAATAACTAGAGTCAAGGAAAAAAAGATATTTAGACCATGGGTGTCCAGGTCCAAGCCAAGGCAAGGCAAGGCAATTTTATTTGTATAGCACACTTTCAACAACAAGGTGATTCAAGGAGCTCCAGTCCTCAAGGGCAGGGGCCCTGCCAAATTTAGATGTGTCTATGTCCCACCGCAGCTGATTTAAATGATCCAACTACCTCCCTGAAACGTGAAACTATCAAACTATCACGTAAAACGTGTTTTCACGTTTTTACAATAAACTATCATGTTATAACTTGATACGGTCTAATTTCTTTTTTATATGGCTGACAGCTCTACGCCAGCGTACATATGAATATAATTTCATGTTTTTTTTCTTCAAACGCCAAAAGATCGTGTAGCTCACGTTTACAAGCCAGCGTCATTATAGCAGCCTATTGGCTAGGCCTACTGTTCTACATAATGGATAAACTAATTCGATTCAGGTTATTGTGGTAGGTAGCCTAAAAGCCATAATCGTCAATATTATAATATCAAGCTACCATAGATGAATCTGTAAAGTTGAAAAATGGATTTGCATTATAGCCTGAGGCAAGATTCTTTCACCAGAAAAATAAGACTATCAGCCTGTACTCTAGACTAGGTAGCCTAAAATATGACTGTCTAATTACGTATTATTTTCTTGCAAGAATGTAGCCCCTACGCAGTAGCAGTCAGCAAACAAATGGTTGTTTGGCTCACGTGGGGGGCGGAAGTGAGGTATGCCGTAAAGCAACACTCGAATTTTGTAGTTCTTTTTGTGCACAGGTTACTACCCGCACCCCGAAGTTACGTAGTGCCAGTAAAAGCGATACATACCCCGTTAGGCTGTGCCATGCATGTCATTCAACCTATTGTAAGTCGATGTAACATCACAAGGGTCTTGGAAATATATTATGAAAGTTGAAAAACTACGTAATGTTGCTTTAATGTTTGTAAGTGTTTGTATGATCTTGGATTGGTTGTACTGAAACTTAATTTCCCCACAGGGATTATTAAAGTATCTCTTATTCTTATTATTCTTATAAATGATTGGTTGTCTTTGGAGACCCTCTTCCACCTGCCCAGACAAAAAGGAAAAATGGAGATGGTTAACTAAAGTCCAGTTTAAAAGCTTTTTGAAGAAATAATAGAACAAATAAAGGTGCTGCATAGTATAGAATCATCCTTTATTGCCCCACAGAGGTGAAATTAAACTGTAACAGCACCAAGGTGATAGGTAATAAAGCAGCATTAGAATCACTGGAGAAAAATATTAAAAAAAATTAAGAATAACATAAGAGCATTAAGTTCAAAATTACAAAACAATGGTACTGTGCAGCTATTAAAAATGGCATGCTCAGATTTGAGGAATTTGCAACTGGGCAGGATAATTTAAAAATATTCACAGAAAGCTTAGGAGAAGGGTTCAAGTTGTTTTACCATGGTGTAGATGGAAAGAGAAATTGAGTAGGAGTTATCTGAGCAACCTGGATGTGCTAATTGTAAAGTACTTTGAATATTATGCTCACAGTGTATTTAAAAGCATGCACTTTAAAAATGTAAATTTAAGAATAGAAATACAACTATCCC
Organism: Valencia hispanica; assembly: GCA_963556495.2. Taxonomy (NCBI): domain Eukaryota; kingdom Metazoa; phylum Chordata; class Actinopteri; order Cyprinodontiformes; family Valenciidae; genus Valencia; species Valencia hispanica. The sequence continues at coordinate 14,740,422 of OY747717.1, read as the reverse complement.
CATACTGTCTCACAGTAATTAAATTTAGTTACAAGCATATTTCCACAAAAATAAAACAAGACTGTAGACTAAGAGCAGATTTACAACATTGCAAAAAAGGCACAGTCAGATTGAAAGTAATGTGCATTTAGTGGAAAAAGTTGTACAAGAAACGTGATCTTTGTTTCTCACCAATGACAGCTCTGTTGTCTGAGTGGTGCTCAGCAGTGATGATGGTCTGGCCGATGTTGATGGTCTGAGGGCAGAGGCCATGGAGCTTGGAGGGTCCAAATTAAGCAAATGGTACTCCTCACATGTCGGAACAGATTCTAGAAGAAAAGAAAAACATAACTTAAGTACTTAAACAGCATGTAGTTGCAGAGCAAACAGTGAAAAATACAGAGCATAGAGTTAGCATTGATGCTAATTAGTTTTCCTGTTCTCGTTGAGGGAACCATGGCATCAGCTTTACTTTCTTTGTTCACAGTTTTTGCTTACCACATATGGGATGAGTAACTTAAAAAATGCTTAAAGTCACAAAAAAACTCACCATTATCCATTACTGAATCCAGAACAGCAGCAGCTGTGGAAGGCCTCTTTCCCTCCCATTGCTCCCCAGTCGGTTGCCCTAAATGGCGTCCATTTGCTGTAGCCTAACTACTTCCAAGTTTTTCACCTTGTCCTTCGACGTTGTGATTCTTTATGGTGCTGTAATCAGACTAAAACCTTTTCAGTTTCTCTCAAAATTGCTTCGGCGTGCTTGGTAGTCATGAGAAGCCATCAGCTCTGACACCTCCTTGAACACCTTATCATTGCGTGTAGCTGAATCTCCCACTTAATCTTATCTTCAGCCAGTAAGCTCAGAAACACTGCACGTCCGCATTGGGCCACGGCACTGGTTGTGGTGTTGACATTGTTCTTCAGCAAAAACTACACACATCCAGTCACTGTAGTGAGTTTCAAAAATGGTGGTCCGATTGTTGTTAGTAGACTCGCTCATGTTATGCAACCAGTGAATCCACCCTGTACTCAATCAGTGACTGACAGTCTACTGACGTCGCATTTTCGGCCTTGCTTGGACATCATGGACAAAAAATGGGACTGGCACAGCCTGACTGACACCAGTGTAAAAGCCATGGAACTGGGTCGAGTCGAGCCAGGCTGAGTGGATGCTAGTTGAAAAGGACCAATAGATTTCTGCAGAGGTCTGCTAATGAACTATCGTTCGATTCAGGTGTGTTGAACCAGGGAAAGAATGAAAACAAGCAGAATACCAGCCTTTGGGGACTGACTTTGGAGAGCACATGGATTAGCCTACCCTCTCTAAAGACAACATTTTATTACTTACAATAACTAAATAAATAAGTGGATAAAAACTCTTTAATAATGAATTCAATTGTCAGTGGCCATGAGTTTTGTTTCTGACTCATTACTACTTATGAAATTACATTTTTGTGGTTTGGTACATTCTGAAATAAGTATTCCACAATATGTCACCTATAAACCCCTGTCAGGTTCTATGGATTTTTGTTCGTTTTTCTTCCACTTGATTTTCTTCCCCTCTGTGCCCCAAGCTGCTTTCTTGTTTTGTCCCTCCTGTTTGTGTTTAAACTTTGTTCTTTTCCTTATCTAGTATTTTTCATGTTAGATTATTCCTTGTCTTTATTAGTTTATTCTGGCACTTCCTTGTTTCTGTTTCTTCTTCTTACTCTTAGATATTTTCACCTTTTGTTTGTGTCCTCATTTGTTTCCTTAGTTTATTCCCTCTAGATAGTTTAGTATTTATTTCTTCCTTCTGTTTTCCAGTGTTTCCTTTAGATTCCCTTCCAAACATATTATATTTAGTTTCTAGTTTCTTTAGAGTTTTCGTTCTCCTTACAATTCTACCTCTCTTCCCAGCTGTTAATTGTTTCCGCCTGCTCTCTCCCTCTCACCTGCATCTGATTGCCCTAATTGGTCATTGGTCTCCTCTCACTTCCTCATTTCCTCCCCAGTATATATTCTTCTCTCATTCAGTCACTACTCGGTGGTTTGTCGTCATTCTTTCCCTGCCTGTTCCTGATTCCTGCCCAGTTCCTGTTTTTCCTTCCTCATCCCAGTATTTTTGGTTTTCCGAGTTCAGTAAGTTTTGATCCTTGTTTTTGTTACTAATAAATCATTTAAGTTTTAGTTTTTGTTGCCTTTGGGTCCTATTTTACATGCAAACATGACAGCCTCTTTAACTTGATGATAAAAAAACTTTCATTAAAGTTATCCTAATGGAGTGACAGCTACCTTTTACAGAAATTGTATAAAAAATTTATCTGACATTATATTCTGAGAAAATAAATATTTTCTATTTGAAGTAATAGAAAAATAAAAGCAGCATTCTCTCAAAGACACTGTCTTTGTTTTTTTCGCTGTTAATTTTTTACAGAACTCTTAACTTTGCACAGCATTTTCATAGTTTTTGCGTCAGTTTGACCAATGGAATGTTGGCCACCTGTCATGCACAGAAACAAATCTGCCAGCTATGAGTACAGTGCTCTTCGACACACATTAGTCGCGACCAGGATGGAAATTTCCTTCGTGTTCCATACTTAAAGTTATACTTGGGCTGACGTGTAGTAAACATGAGCTGCCCTGCCCTGCCCTGCCCTGCTCTTGGGGAGCGCGACCCGGACAGCACCGAAAAGGGGGAAACGTCCGGGAAAAAGATGTTGATGCTAACATGATACACAACAATAAAGATGCTTTTTTCATAACTAAAGCAATTTAAATTACCTTGTTGTTGAAATTGTGCTATACACATAAAATTGCCTTACCTTGCCTTGCTTAAAGTGCAAAATATGTGCTGTATTTTGTAAATTTCACACCGCATGGCTGAAACACTATGTTCAGCCATGATGTTTCCGCCGGTCCGTCCCCTAAAAATGTCTGTGCGGCACTTTTATTTTTTTCTCATTTAATCATTATGAAAAATAATAGATTTTTGAACCCTTTTAAATTGATTTTGCATGTGTTACATCGCAGTTAATCGATTTAATGGTGAATCGGCACAACCCTATGTGCTACATCCTCACTTCATGAAATACTTAATACTTCTCTCTTGGTTGTCAATCAAATAATTGACCATGAAAGGGGAAGGAGTGCAACAGGTTCCTTGATAAAGGTAGTATTGAATCCAAACGAAAGAAGATCATCACTATTTACAGTGTCTTATGATGCCATGTATGTGGGTGTATTGGTAGGGGTGATTAAGTGGGTCAAAACCTGAGGAAATAAAGCCCATGTTGGTTAACGTTGTCCTGTCAAATCTTGTATGTAATGTGTGTGTGAAGGTGTACGCGTGTTTGTGTCCCTTTTTGATAGAGCGACCGTGGCTCAGGAGTTAGGAGATTGTCCTGTAACTGGAGGGTTGGCAGTTCTAACCTCTTCTCTCTCCATCTCGGTTGTTGTGTCCTTGGGCAAGACACTTCAACTGCTTTGGATATTGATCGTGGTCAGAGGGCCCGGTGGGGCCAGTGTTCGGCAGCCTTGCTTCTGCTGTGGCTACAATGTGTCTTGCCATCACCAGTGTAAATTACTGAATGAAGCTTGAAGCACTTTAGTCCTCAGGACTAGATAAAGCGATATACAGGCCATTTACAAATTGACTCGTCCCATTCTTGTAAAGTTTATTTGGATAAGCCGTTTTGAATTCAATGTTCTGTGTCGGGATGGGTTACATTATGTTTTGGGGTGACATCACTTTCTCCTTTTTGTTTCTCTTTAAATATTTTTGGATCAACTGACTATCTGAAAATGAAAGTTCAATCCTCTCTGTGTGTCCTTAAGTAGTCAAATACTTATTTGCTGAGGTAATCACAAAGTAGGTGGCACTGTCGCCAGTTGAAGCCACTAAGTGAGTGAATTTTCATCAGTCCAGACAGAGCATCTAAATAGCATGAGATTGTTTATTATCATTGGGTAATTGCTGTGACATTTGAGTAGCACCATGTGCATTTCAGTGGTATTTATCGTCTTTCAAGCTGTAATGCTTCTGACAGTTATTTAAGCAAATCGTGTATATTGCAGTATCAGATTTGTAGGATGGCAATGCAAGACAGTTTTTTTTTCAGACAGGTTTTTAGTTTTGATGCATTTATTAACAGTGTAATATATCAGATTTTTCAGTGTTTGACTGTTTAATTACTGATTTGAGTTGATTGATGAAAATGTCGCCATTTCAATTAAAGTCATTGGTCCTATACATGTTTGAAAGTGTTTAGAAGAAGCATGTTAGGTCCAGGAACAGATATTTGATCAAACTGACTTTTTATGCTTTTTTCAAACCTCTTATCTACATAAAAACACATTTTTGAGAGCTCTATAAAGTGAAATAAAAGAAGAATCTTTTTTGTTTCTGTTTGCTCTTGACAAAGAGCAAACAGTGTGTATTAAGCATGTGCTACAAACCGCCTCAACTATGATGGCATTTTACCATTTTTTTTTCTACGTCTGACAAGATTTACCTTTAAGTTGTCACCATTAAACTTTTGGTTTTAACATTAAGTGTTTTAAAGAGGAAATAATATTACATGAAAAATTAGATAAAGTTGCAGATGTGCCACAATCCAGGTTTTCTGGACAAAACTGAACTTTTGATGTCTGACTTGCCAGAACCAAATACTGTGCTGCAAGTTTTAAGGGTTCTTAAACCCAGCAGAAAATAAAGGCATCAATGCATTTGTTCCAACCGTTATGTAATCTTTATTAAAAATGTATCTAAGTACATGATTGAAAATGTGAGGAACTCCTAGTTTTGGGACAATAAATAAATAAATAGAAAAACACAACCTCATCAGGTTTTTGAGTACTCTAAGTGTTTAACCAGTTAGAGCCAATTACAATCTTTAGTCATCATTTTGAGCCTTCACACTTACAACAACTAACCAGACAATGCTCAGAATAAATTTTGTCATCTAATTAATTGCAAATATTACCACCTACTGGACGAACACCAATCTTTCAGATTTTCTGGAATTTCAGCCTTTTATCTGGATTTTATTTGGAGGGAAAAGTATGCTGTTGTATTTTTAAAAAATCCCTGCTGTTGTATAATGAAGGCTTTGAATATAAGAACAGAGGTGCTTCTGGGACAAAAGCATGTAGATGCAGCTCAATAGTCCTACTTTTATGGTTTGAAATATTATGGTACGTGCAGGTATATTTAAAAATGGATAAAGAAAATAAATCACTTTTTATCCTCATTCTAAGATTGGATCCTTTAGATACTTTGAGCTATGCTGCTCCATTTCCATCAACCAGTTTGACCTCCTGTCTGTAGAAATGTATCATGGGATTCATATTCAGGGCAAGGAGATTATTTCAGGAACAAAGTCACATGGGACACGATTTGAATCTCGAGGACGCAATTTTTCTCCATAAAGATTGACAGGGAGCAATTGTTCAGCATGTTACACACACAAGACATTCTCAGCTTCGCTGGAAAAGGAAGCTGAGTATTTCAATCAGGTCACATCTAATCTGTCACCTACAGGCCATGTTGAGCAGTAAAGTTTCTGAAAGGACATACAGGTTTCAGAGAGGACTGTCAGCATTATTGAGGAGTTCATGATATCCTCAGAAATCAATTCAAAATGGATCCCAAGGGCTCCAAAAGCACATTGGTTGCCACTCTGTTGCATGATGTTTTATTTATGTGTGGCACTGCAAGACTTTTGCAATTGATGTGATTTTCTTTCAATGATTCCATCAAAACGCAGCTAAAATATAGCAGCATGCCCCTGCATCCTGATTTAACCGTCACCTGTTCTCATGCTGACTTGCAAAAACAATTAAATAATTTTCTCAAAAAAGTCATCTGGATTTCACATACATATCCCCAAATGACTGTATATGGGTTTTGGCAGTTTGAGATATGAGGAGCTGTTTGTTGTAATTGAGAACAGGATGTTTTTTTCTGGGTTTTGTTGTAAACAACAGATGGATGTATTTAGTAAATAAATAGAGACATGCATCACTTAAATCTGTTTGTTAAGGGCAGCTGTGTGAAAAGAATTTGCATCTCGCTGTTTTTATCAATGTTTGTGCATTGTATATGTCATTTATACTACTTGGATAACATTCAGTTTTTAGTCCTTCAGCTGCAAAAAGTGTACAATAAAACAATGAATGCATTTTTAGGTTTTTACCCCCTAAGGAATTTTAATAAAATTAGAATATCAGGATGTAGGGGGCAGAGTGGTGGGGGATTATGTATTCCACAATATGTGTATTTATACATTTACAGCTACAATGAGTGAGAATAATTAAACTAGGTCAATTATCTCATTTTCACTTCTTACTTATTTTGTAAAAGCTTGGAAATACAAATGGAAACTGATGTATAGATAACAGAAGATGCTAAAGAAAGCTTAAAATGTCAACCCTCAAGTATTTTCTCTATTTTTAATCATTAGAACCCTATTTTACCCATTAACTCTGGTCCTAATATATAATTACTGATAGGTGTTTGCAGGAACGGTGGGAAAAAAGCATTCTGTATAGTTATAGTTTTAAAAGAGTAATCTGAATTGGCTAAAATTTGTATCAACAGGTCAAGCCTGTAAAAAAAGATATAAGTTACAAATCATAAACTAAATAAAATTGGGAAGAACATTTTTTTTTCCTCCACATTTAACTATTCTGAGGAAAACAGCTTAACATAAAAATTATAATAACAGGTCTTTATTGCAAGAACCCATGTTCTATGTTTAGGGACTCTTTTTTTGTGACAGTTTTACATTGTAATAGTTTACAGGTGATCTCTGACTAAAAAGATCACTTTGTGGGTGAGGCTCCATAAACCACTGCTGTAGATATGATTATTTGTGATCTCTTTATGCCACTCTAAAATTGCCATCCTGTATGGTAAGTTTCTAAACACAAGAAAGTAATCACATTTGGTCAGTCTGAAATGGATGGCATTCTTCTTTTCACTAGTACAGCTACTTCTTTATTATAACAAAGTATGAACTGCTTTAAAATCTTTTATTATTGAACAAGATTTTAAAATCTTAAAATATGCATTTTCATTAATATTTTAGCATGTCTTTCAGTACCTTGTTGAAGCACCTTTTACAGCACTGGTTGTTTCCTGTCATTTTAGGAAGGCTCCTATAAAGTTGGCACATTTTTCATCTGAAAGTTTCTCTCATCTTTTTGACAGAAACACTCATCTTTAAGCAGATTGGATGGGGAGCATCAGTGCATAGCCCCTTTCAGATAATTCCAGAGATACTCTACAGAGTTCAGGTTCAGTCTCTAACTGGGTCACTCCCGGACTTTCTCTGAGTTTTATTTAGCCCCTTTGGTGTTTTCTTGTTCATATGCTTCTGGCTGCTGTCTCATTAAAATGTGAACCTTAACCCTAGCCTAAGATGTTGAAAACTTTGTGGAGAAAAAAAATCACAGGCTCTTTACAATTGCAAGCCCAAATGCTACAAAGGCTATATCTATATTGATGCTTCAAAACATGTCCACTAGATTACATAGCAAGTAGTGCAGCACACTAAAAAGACTCCTGTAAATCAGGTTTGAATTACAATTTTGAAAATAAATATAATTGTCTTACTTAGGAATATTATTCATCACATGTATTTGTAGTCACTAGATTAACTGGCTAGTGCTTTAAATGAATAATCCGTTAAAATAGATACCTTTCTACTACAATAAGAATCATTAATGGGCATGTGTTTGCTCCATGCTTAAGCTTACAAAGAACTTTTCAAACAAGTGAATTGCTTACCCTTCAATTGCCACAGTTTGAAATATATTCCATCTGGAAACAACCACTTTAGTTAAAGGACACCAATCAAATACTGTACAACATGACTTTAAAGAAAAATGGGTGGAAAAATGAAACCAAACAAGACAGTTCATAATGTTCAAAATTACCTGAATAGTGGGAAAACCAGCTGTCCATTTAACTGAATGTGGGCCCATGAAGGTTTAGATGATGACAGATATACTGAAACTAACATCTGGGAAATTACCACTCACATGTCTGTTTTCATTTAAATACAGTAATACTAATGGATTGTTGGAGAAAGGATTTTGCATTTGTAGCATAAAAAAAACACCCTCTCAGTATACTACAGCTCATTATTGTCCTTTTTGCCATTTCAAGTGCAGAGTCTATAAACAAAGTCTTCTTTCAAAGTCTCAGCTCTTATCATAATAGCCTGGAGACACAAGAGAGATGAAGAACCTGCGGGGTAGGAACAAGCGTCTTGTTCTCGTGATCCCAATACAATGTATCATCTAGCCCTAGTGACAATAAATAAGTACTCTTCAATACAGTCTTTTAAGTTGTAAATCTATTTACAAGAAAAGATAAAATGCCGGCCAAGGGCAGGAGTGAATTGTTGGGCTCTACTCAAGCCTTCTGTATTTTATCACTATTTTTATTGTTGTTTTGTTCCGGGAGTTACAATTTCTTGCCACATAAGGGTACTTTTGTCAACTTAACGTGTGGGGAACAAACCAAGCTTTATATGTTTGGATATGGTCACAGTACTTTGTATTCCATCTGGACATCTGCTCAGGGTAGGCGTGGCAGTAGCAATGCCAACACCAAAGGAAGCCCCCAATGGGACGCGTCAAAAGTGCTTTTGGTCCTTATTCTTTTGGGGGATATACACTTGAATCGTGGTCCAATTATGGGAGGGCAGCAGGCTAAATCGGTGTGGAGCCAGTTGCAGGAGGAGATGTGGAGACACTGCCTCTGCACACACCCAATTTGAGTGGAACAGAGCACTAGCCTGCCCATCTGCTAGCTCAAAGCCAGGATTCCCTGAAGCTGCATCAGGAATAGTGCATAGCTCCTGAACCAGCCTGCCTGTGTACAATGGACTGGAGCCTGATCGGTGAGTCAGCCTCTTTGATAGACTTGATAGAAAGTGCTGAGATTGAATGGACTGGATCGATAAGTGGTCTGAAAGGGAGGCAAAATACTGCACTGAGTAACTCTTGGTTGAGCTCACCTCACAGCTAGAAGGTCCTGGGTTCAATTATCGCTGGGGACGCTGTGGGTGCTTAGGGTGTTTTTGTTCCCCCGCATCATCGGCACTCACACCCTGGGTGGGGTTGGCGAAAGGGCCTTTCTGTGTGGAGTTTGCATGTTCTCCCCGTGTTCCCTTGAGTAGCTAATGTGAGCTACTCTTACAAAAACAAATCAACAAATCCCTTGAATATATAGGTTTGAATATAACATTATCCCTTACAATAAACTTTAATATTGTAGTCCTCTATAATCCACCTTCCGATAATGTGTCTTTTTATGATGAATTAAGTAAGGCACTAAAATCCCTGGAGGTTTATAGAGAAACAATATGGTATGGTAAATCCAGAATAGAATTTAAGATCCTTCTTCTTACATACAAAGCCCTTAATGATCAAGCTCCATCATACATCAGAGATCTAATTGTTCCATATGTTCCTAACAGAGCACTTCGCTCTCAGGCTGCAGGTTTACTTGTATTTCCTAGAATTTCTAAAAGTAGAATGGGAGGCAGATCTTTTAGTTATCAGGCTCCTCTCCTGTGGAACCAGCTCCAAGTTTTAGTCCGTGAGGCAGACACTCTGTTTACTTTTAAGGCCAGGCTTAAAACTTTTCTTTTTGATAAAGCTTATAGTTAGAGTGGCTAAGGTCATCCTGAGCTATCTCTGTAGTTATGCTGCTATTGGCTTAGACTGCTGGAGGACAGACTTACCAATTTTCTTCACTCTGCTACTTCCTTTTCTCCTACAACTCTCCAGTTGTATTACAGTACATTCTGTTATTTCGACTGTTAACTTTGTTTTCTCTCAGTGTTTTTCTCTCCATAGAAGATATACCTGGTCTGGTATCCTGCTTGGGTGCAATGCCCTGTTGGACGGGGGGCATCGACTGCGATGATCCTCTCAGTAACTGAACATCCACTGTGTCGTGTTATCAACTTTTTACTTTCTGTAACATAGAAAGTTCTCTTATATCAGATCTTCTGTTCCTTCTGTGTTTCTGCTCTGTCTTCTCAAACCCCCAGACGGTCGTGGCAGATGGCCGCTCCTACTGAGCCTGGTTCTGTTGGAGGTTTCTTCCTGTTAAAGGGGAGTTTTTCCTCTCCACCGTCGCTACATGCTTGCTCAGTATGAGGGATTGCTGAAGGATTGCTGTGGTTGGAAAGTCTGCATCAACGGGGCCCAACCTCACGCCAATGACTGACGCAATCTGCTGGGATTCCTCAAATAGGAAACTTTTTAACTTTTTAACTGATTGAAATGTTTGTATAAATGTATTGAAATGGCTTCTTGTTAAGTGCCTTGAGATGACATCTGTTGTGAATTGGCGTTATATAAATAAACTGAATTGAATTGAATGGTCACTTTAATATCAACTGGTCAGATAAAGGGTGCAGGCAAAAATTTAAAACAACAATGACTATATTTAGCTATGAGAAAATGATTAATGGGCCCACTAGGATCACTAGGCAATCAACAACTCTTGTTGATTTGGCTTTTACTAACAGACCAGAACGTATCACAAGAATTTACAATCTCATCCCTGGGCTTTCAGATCATAATTTGACTTTTACAGTTAGAACACTGACTAAAAAGATACTAAAATACATTGGCAAATTCTATAATAGTTTAAAATGGAGAATTCCAAAATCTAAAGCTTTACAGTTTGAAGAGAACTAACTAACTAGGATTGGGAACAAATCATGACCATTGAGGATGTAGAAGAATGCTGTATTTCAATGACAGAATAAAAAAATTCTCAAAGCTGAAAAAATGCAAGCAAAATGAAAAAAAACCTTCAGTGGTTACATGAGATAAAAAAAAATATTGAGGATGTGAGAGTCAACTGTTTTAACCCTTAAAATGGGCATCCCACAGGGCTCTTGATCCCCAACTGAAATTTGAACAACGCATTAAAAGACTTTCAAAAACAATAAAAAACAATTTTTATTATTTTAAGTTAATCGGACAATACATTCCAAACAAGTCTGCCCTACTGTACATGCATACTATGATACATACAGTGGCTTGCAAAAGTATTCGGCCCCCTTGAACTTTTCCACATTTTGTCACATTACAGCCACAAACATGAATCAGTTTTATTGGAATTCCACGTGAAAGACCAATACAAAGTGGTGTACACATGAGAAGTGGAACAAAAATCATACATGATTCCAAACATTTTTTGCAAATAACTGAAAAGTGGGGTGTGCGTAATTATTCAGCCCCCTGAGTCAATACTTTGCAGAACCACCTTTTGCTACAATTACAGCTGCCAGTCTTTTAGGGTATACCTCTACCAGCTTTGCACATCTAGAGACTGAAATTCTTGCCCACTCTTCTTTGCAAAACCGCTCCAGCTCAGTCAGAATAGATGGACAGCGTTTGTGAACAGCAGCTTTCAGATCTTGCCACAGATTCTCGATTGGATTTAGTTCTGGACTTTGACTGGGCCATTCTAACACATGGATATGTTTTGTTTTAAACCATTCCATTGTTGCCCTGGCTTTATGTTTAGGGTCGTTGTCCTGCTGGAAGGTGAACCTCCCCCCCAGTCTCAAGTCTTTTGCAGACTCCAAGAGGTTTTCTTCCAAGATTGCCCTGTATTTGGCTCCATCCATCTTCCCATCAACTCTGACCAGCTTCCCTGTCCCTGCTGAAGAGAAGCACAACCAGAGCATGATGCTGCCACCACCATATTTGACAGTGGGGATGGTGTGTTCAGAGTGATGTGCAGTATTAGTTTTCCACCACACATAGCATTTTGCATTTTGGCCAAAAAGTTCCATTTTGGTCTCATCTGACCAGAGCACCTTCTTTCACATGTTTGCTGTGTCCCCCACATGGCTTGTGGCAAACTGCAAATGGGACTTTTTATGGTTTTCTTTTAACAATGGCTTTCTTCTTGCCACTCTTCCATAAAGGCCAACTTTGTGCAGTGCACGACTAATAGTTGTCCTATGGACAGATTCCCCCACCTGAGCTGTAGATCTCTGCAGCTCGTCCAGAGTCACCATGGGCCTCTTGGCTGCATTTCTGATCAGCGCTCTCCTTGTTCGGCCTGTGAGTTTAGGTGGACGGCCTTGTCTTGGTAGGTTTACAGTTGTGCCATACTCCTTCCATTTCTGAATGATCGCTTGAACAGTGCTCCGTGGGATGTTCAAGGGTTGGGAAATCGTTTTGTAGCCTAAGCCTGCTTTAAATTTCTCAATAACTTTATCCCTGACCTGTCGGGTGTGTTCTTTGGACTTCATGGTGTTGTTGCTCCCAACATTCTCTTAGACAACCTCTGAGGCCGTCACAGGGCAGCTGTATTTGTACTGACATTAGATTACACACAGGTGCACTCTATTTAGTCATTAGCACTCATCAGGCAATGTCTATGGACAACTGACTGCACTCAGACCAAAGGGGGCTGAATAATTACGCACACCCCACTTTTCAGTTATTTGTAAAAAATGTTTGGAATCATGTATGATTTTCGTTCAACTTCTCACGTGTACACCACTTTGTATTGGTCTTTCACGTGGAATTCCAATAAAAGTGATTCATGTTTGTGGCTGTAATGTGACAAAATGTGGAAAAGTTCAAGGGGGCCGAATACTTTTGCAAGCCACTGTATATCATTCTGCATGACAGTATGGACTCAGACCTAGATCTGTTCTATAAAGGTATCAACTCATTGACAATCAAAATAAAAATAATGGACAAAAAGCCAGTTGGCTACCATCACTGCAGTATTCTCAAAAAGTACAGAGAGCTATTTAAACCCGTGCTTGCTTAAGTTGGTATTTAAATGTGTCAACAATCTAGCACCAGAGCCACTCTGTCATTTGTCCAGAGAAAGAAAAGCAACAAGGTCATCATAGGTTAAATAAATCACAGCTGTCAGATCCCCCATTTTAGGACTTAATTTGATTTAAACAATGATAGAACTGCTACAATTTTGGGGTTGATCTGACATGAAGCTTGTATCCACCCACCGACCAGTGGTGCTAACCTCCCTTCCTCTTTCGTGTCACAAGCGGCTCCTCTCATGCAGGTGCCCCGAATCTGTGCTGGAAGAGCACAGTGATAGCAGAAACACAGCCGTGCGTGTCATTAGTGGAGGTCTTAATATTGTGAAATAAATTTCCTTACCCATTCAACACTTAAGAAACTTCCAACAAAACCAGTCACAGTATGAACCCCATCGTCTGCAATCCACTTGGCATTGAAACCACAAAAAGGACTTGGCCAGTGAATGAAATCAGCTAATTTTCCTTTGAGGAGTCCTGGTATAACAATCCTGTTCATTAAATAGATAAAAACTAAAACATCAGTCTATGAATGTGGTAACACACAGCATGTTTTTTCTTTTGTTTTCAGTTTAGTAAAATTCCAGTAAGTAGGTATATGTGATATGAAGCATAAATGGTAATATTCCACTTTTTTTTTTTGTTAATACAAAACCACTTCCTCTGTCAAGGGACCTGCACTGTACTTATTTTCTTTTGGTCAGTGTTTCATGGTTTTACATTTAGAGCTATCGGTCTCTTCAAACACATGAATATTTTATTTCATGCAGCATCAAAGAAATGGCATGAATACGTTGTATATGATTGACATAGCTGATGTTTCGACCGTTGGACTTCTATAGCACAACACTGTCATTGTGATTCATGATGTCTCACATCTACATGGCAGTTGGTCTCAGTGGATTTTTCAAAAAGTGCAACTTCTGGGGGGGAAAATCCAAAGAGATTCACAACTGATGAGCCCCATTGATTCAATGTTTTCTGTTTTAGAATACAAAACTGTTAAACTGATAAAATTGTGCTTTCTTTGCTGCAACAGCTGGCTGTTGTTTTCACATGAATTAATCACAATAAACTGTTGTTCATAATGACACAGAGCTCAATTGCAGCCTTTGTCAAGTTGAAGGCTGACTGATATATTAACGTTTCTTTCTTGCTTGCTGAGTTAAGATGGTTGCAACGGTTTTAATGACCAAATTTTATAATTGTAAAGTGTGAAGCAGACATTGGATAAAGTAACAGCAAGGTAATTATAGGCAGATGCAGACTGATTAGTCAACACTACTGCTGCAACCACAATAAACCATGTGGTTTTGATTGAAATGGTTTAATTAAAATTGTTAATCTGCACTTTAAGCCTCATTCTGTCTTTTCTTTCTAACTGCTGGAAGTACTTTTGGCTTGATTGGTTTTGGCAGAAGTGATAGATGTAAACTGTTTGGATGAGCATTGTCCTTTTCTTCTCTGACTTTTTCCAGGGTTTACTGTAACTGGTTCATTTTCAGAAAACCTTAAATCAGCTCCATGTTTTCTTACTATTTTCGGTGAGGCAAACCGCCCTCCTCTCGTCATACAGCACTTAAAAGTTGTTGTGTCTATGCCAAAAGTGCCCATGTAATCATGGTTGTTTCTGGAGATTTACTCAGTGCATGTTGTAGTTAAGATAATTATAAAAAAACTACCAAACATTTCCCTATTCATGATCGATTTTATTCTTTAGCCATATTTTTAAAGGTAATTGACTGCACAATCAGGAGCATGACAGATTTTAACCCTCCTGGAATCAGATTAGTCCTGAAATAAAATCCCTTCCAATCAGCAGTGATGATAAAATGATTAGAGATGACAAGCAGTGACAAAGTCCAACATAAATATAGCATCTGTTGTATTTGTGCTTTCTTCAACATGATTTTTCAAGTGGGCAAGTTGTTGGGATCTTGCTGACATACACTGTTTACATGCACAGCATTTTTGTCACTGCCATACCACAGCAGTCTCCACACAGTGTTTTTCAAATCCAGTAGTCTGGTTTTTCTTCCTCCGGTCTTGGTTTGACTCACTTTCCTTATGGTCTGCTGTGTGTTTGACACTTGTTGATTGAGAGTTTTATTAATGTATATTCCTTGTTGGCTTGCTCATTCAGGATGGTCACAGTATTCCAGGGAGAGAGCTGCTTCATATTTGTATATTTTTACTGTATTATGCAAATGACAGATGTCCTTTTTCTAATTTCTCCTAACTCCACCACTATGCTTAACTTTACCCTCAGGTTCATAGCTCATACATATTAATTAAAAATTTTCACAAAAAATGCTGCTACATCATTACTGTTTTCACATACATAATACACAAGGGTATTTATTTAAATATTTTCATCTATCCATGTTTTTTTGTGTTCCTGCCTGATCTCTAGTCCCTCTCAACTAAAGGCAACTTGAAGTCGTGCACCGTTGGCTGTTCATCACAGTGGCTGACACATTCACTTACAGTGGAGTAGCCAATGAAAGATGTATGTTTTTTGGGTAAAACCCTTCAAGTACTTATGTAATGATATTTCAAACTTCAAATGGAGAATTAGGGTGTCATCTGGGGAAGAGCCTGTCCCCCCTTTACAGAGGCTATTAGTTCACCATAGATCAGTTCGGAGGTTGAATGTTTGATGCATGTCTTCTCCTCTCCTCTTTCTTTTCATCTGCTGCCTAATCACCATAAGTAAAGGCCACTAGTACAACAAAAAAAATGTTGGATCTCACAGGATCAACCATTGCACCTCTGTTCATTTATACACTGCTCAAAAAAAAGGAACACTTAAACAACACAATGTAACTCCAAGTCAATCACACTTCTGTGAAATCAAACTGTCCACTTGGGAAGCAGCAGTGATTGACAATCAGTTTCACATGCTGTTGTGGAAATGGAATTTAGCAACAGTTAGCAAGACAGTTAACACGATTCCCCCAAAGAAGGAGTGGTGACCAAATACTATTTCTCAGTTCCTATGCTTTCTGGCTGATGTTTTGGTCACGGCAGTGCTTTCACTCTATTGGTAGCATGAGACGGAGTCTACAACCCACACAAGTTGCTTAGCTAGTGCAGCCCATCCAGGATGACACATCAATGCGCGCTGTGGCAAGAAGGTTTGCTGTGTCTATCAGCGTAGTGTCCAGAGCATTGAGGCGCTACCTGGAGACAGGTTAGTACATCAGGAGATATGGAGGAGGCCGTAGGAGGGCAACAACCCAGCAGGAAGACCAGTACCTCAGCCTTTGTGCAAAGAGGAACATGAGGAGCACTGCCAGAACCCTGCAAAATGACCTTCAGCAGGCTACAAATGTGCATGTGTCTGATCAAAAGGTCAGAAACAGACATGAGGGTGGTATGAGGGCCCAGCATGTGCTCGGCAGAGGTAGCCTGACTGCAGTTAGGTACCCAGATGAGATTCTCAGACCCCTTGTGACCATATGCTGGTGCGGTTGGCCCTGGATTCCTCCTAATGCAAGACAATGCTAGACCTCATGTGGCTGGAGTGTGTCGGCAGTTCCTGCAAGAGGAAGGCATTGATGCTATGCCGTTCCCCAGACCTGAATTCAGTTGAGCACATCTGGGACATTATACCTTGCTCCACCACAGACTGTTCAGGAGTTGGCGAATGCTTTAGTCCAGGTCTGGGAGGAGATCCCTCAGGAAACCATCCGCCACCTCATCAGGAGCACGCCTAGGCGTTGTAGGGAGGTCATACAGGCACGTGGAGGCCACACACACTACTGAGCCTCATTTTGACTTGTTTTAAGGACATTACATAAAAGTTGCATCACCCTGTAGTGTGTTTTTTATTCACTTTAATTTTGAGTGCGACTCCAAATCCAGACCTCCATGGGTTGATAAATTTGATTTCTATTTTTAAAAAGTTGTGATTTTGTTGTCAGCACATTCAAGTATGAAATGAACAAAGTATTTAATAAGAATTAGCATTCATTCAAATCTAGATTTTTTTTTTTGTGTTCCATTTATTTTTTGAGCAGAGTAGATCACCAATTAAGAACTGGTCTCAAGTCAAATATGGTAAATTAGTAGTTAAAACAGGCCAGTTTTTAAACAGCTATCTAGCTAAGACAGCCGGTGGATTACATCTCATATTAATCTTAATTAATTTCCCAATACCAAACTAAGATCAGACAATAAAAGGGGGGGTCTTTTTAAAAGGAGAGACCACAATTGAATCAGAATTTGGATGGGAGGCTAGCTACCTGGACTGGCTGGATCTGAAAGGGAAACAAACATAGACACCCTTGGTTACCAGCTCCTGCTATAAGAAAGCAAACAAAAAGAAGAAGGAAACCCCGGTTAATGACATCATTGACCTCTTATGTTGGAGTGGAATTGGTTTGTGATTGGGAATAAGATAGGAGTTTATGCTCCAAGTATATATTCTCTGAAGAGAAAATTGTGCTGTTTTGTTATTTGTTTATCCCTTGTTTTCAAGAAAATAAAAGATATGTATTACAGTCCTTTGGCCCAACCGACCAAAACCAAAGGCAGAACTTTTCTTTATTTCACAGTCTGAAAATGGCTACATTGGGGAAAAAAATCATTTTTGTACGTCAGGATATAAAAAAAAAACTGTTTCTTCTCTGCAGCATAATGTATAATGCTTTCTTCTATCAGGGATTTTCCATGAGAGGTGATGGTTACTACTGGGTTTTGGTTGTGTCTTAGCCAGCTGAATAAAAGTTTGTGCAAAAACATAAAGTAGAGCAAGCTGAAAATAAAATAGTGTTTTAAATATGGGCTCTGAGCTTGTCACATTACAAACACATTCTACCAGTTTTATAAACAAATTGGTTTCCTTTTAGATATGGACCAGGGCATACTGGTATCAAATATGTTCAAAAGTCCCTTTTTCCAAGTCTAAGACGCATTTCAAATAACAAAAATCAACATTATCTCATCAAATGCATGTTATTCAGTATTTAACACTGCTGTGCTATGGGTTATTTACATTTTGAACACTTTCCACTTAATATTACAAAGACACATTTAACAAATCAAAAAAACTTAATGTAATTAAGCAAAATGGTAGAAATAGGATAACACTCGATATCAAATTGCTGAAAGAATCAAAAAGAAAGGGCTTTTATCACGAAAAATCACAACTGTCTTGGTATGGATGAAGTCTGATGAAGCCTTCTTGTTTTCTAGCTTTTCATTTGTGTACTACATAGTTCACTAGAAATATTTTAGAGAGCTATATTTCCCTTAATCTGAGGATTTGCAAGATTATTAGGAAACAATGAGGTAAATGTGCATTAAAAATGTTTGTTAGTCCAAACAGCAGCTACGAGCCAAGGTGCATTGTCAATGACAAAATAAAGAATACGGTTTGTGGTGACCGAATAACGTCTAAAGGGGCGACTGTGGCTCAGGAGTGAGGAGTTTGTCTTCTAACCAGAGGTTGCCGGTTTGAGCCCCAGCTCTATCTGTCTAAGTTGTTGTGTCCTTGGGCAAGACTCTTCCCCCTTCTGCCTACTGGTGGTGGTCAGAGGCCCCGGTGGTGCCACTGTTCAGCAGCCTTGTTCTGTCAGTGTGCCCCAGGGCAGCTGTGGCTACAGTGTGTAAATGGGTGAATGACTGAATGTAGAGTGAAGCACTTTGGGGTCCTCAAGGACTAAATAAAGTGCTATACAAGTACAGGCCATTTATTATTATGAAGCTAAAATGAAAGGACTGTTATAAACTATTAGTAGCCCGTCGTCTGTGCAATGTTGTGCCTGAACGAGTTCATGAACTTGTTCATATTTTTGGTGAACGAGAACGGAACCATTTTGTATTTTGTTTTGTATTTAATGCACATTATAGTGAGCGCACTCATTCTGGTGTTTATGAACGGCGCTCTCTCGCAGTAAAAGAGAGTGTCAGATTTCCATGGAGTCTTCAACAAAAGCCCAGCTAAAGCCGTTGCCTAAACAATAGGCAGTAGCGGTCGATGCGGTATCTACTCTTTATATTGTCTATGCTGTTAACAATGGACAGATGACAGGGGAAACATCAAATCTGGCAACACTAGTTAGCAAGTCGCACCGCACATGTGTGATCAAATTGCGAAGCATGGAGGTGAATACCAACCATTGCAGCAGCAGCAGCACTAATTCTGCATCAATGATTTGAGGGCAAAGGTGGGGAGAGTAGCTAAAAATTGTACTCGGGTAAGAGAAGCAGTACTTTAACATATTTTTACTTAAGTACAAGTAAAAAGTAGCTATTAAAGAAATTACTCAAGTAAGAGTAAAAAAGTATTTCATCAAAAGGCTACTTGAGTAGTACTAAGTAACTATTTAATATAACATTTGATGTAATTAGAGGTTAATCAAAATTTTCATCTTTAATTTTACTGTTTCTGCATTTGAGTTGCTTTTAAACAAAATCTGTTTTTATGCTTTGGGCTTCGTGTGCTTGAGTTGGGGTTTAACCACACCCTAAAGTGGACATAAATTGGCTGTCATTAGGCCCGCTTATCATGAGCTGATGCTTCCGTTTCAGTGGAGAGGGCAAGATGAATGAGAATGAGCGGTGAGTTGCAGACAGTGTTGCCAACTTAGCGACTTTGTTGCGATTTGTAGTGAGCAGCGGTTGTGCAGTGGATTGCTGTCCATCACAGAGCGCTCACAGCAGCAAGCAAGTCCGTGTGCAACGATTCCGCTCGCCCGTCAGGGTCCAGCTGGACTCACTCAGGCAGGAATTTTCCCCACTGAGTCCGGAATGCTAACGATTCTTTCATGCTTAAAGCTGAAGTTGCAGTCAGCACTGGGACTAGTCTCAAAAACAGAGAAATGTAAATGTTTGGGACTGCATCTGTTCAAGTCTGTTAAAAACAGTACAGGACTTCATGAAGCCACTTTTTTGTTATATATTTGTTCTGCCACAATAATGTAATAAATGAAAACAAAATACCTCAAGATGAGGGCTTTTCTCAGCAATTATAAGGTGTCATAAAAAAATAGATTAGATTAATTAATTACATAATTAATTAATCTCAAAGTTGTTTTAATCTCTTGACAGCACTAGATGTAATATTAATTGATTACTGCTATGTGCAAATTCTGGTATGCTAAAGAATAAATTAAAGGGGACATATCATGAAAATTCACATTTTTTTAGCCTTTAAATGCTTTGTGTAGTGAATTTAGAGTGTCTAGGAGTGCAAAAAGCATACATTTGTCACTCCATGTGTTGTGGGGATATTTTTGTAAAATGTTTTGGGTCATATTTTTTAAGCCGTTCAGTTTTCTCTATTATCTATTACGTTTTTTTAACTATTACATCACAGTAGCTCAGTGGTAGAGTTGTCAAGCTGCAACCTAAAAATTGTGGGTTCGATTCCAGCTTCCACCAGCTACATGTTGTTGTGTCCTTGGGCAAGACACTTCACCTACCTTGCCTACTGGTGTTGGCAGGAGGGGCCCATGGCGGAATATGGCAGCCTCGCTTCTGTCAGTCTGCCCCAGGGCAGCTGTGGCTATATTCATAGCATGCTTCCACCAGTGTGTGAATGTGAGAGTGAATGAATAATGGACTTGTAAAGCGCTTTGAGAGTCTTGAAAAGCACTATATAAATGCAAGCCATTGTTATTATTATAGTACGTGCACTGGAACTGCCAAACTTGGTCATGGATTTCCACCTAAACGCTGAGCGAATCCGCCATCTTTATGTCTCGCTGTGAGTTTGTAGTCCAAGTTTAGGTATGCCGAAAGTACAAGTGTCAGAATGTTGTGTTGTTGGCTGTATTAACCCGCACAACTGTTTACACCATCTCCCAGCATCAGAACCGCTTTGAATTGCGTGGTTAGGTTTTATTCTTAATGGTAATGTGCCAGAATCTGTGGCTAAAGTGGTTTTTGTTTGGCTAGTAAATCAAGCACGTTCTTTCACTATAGAATATTTGCATCTCTCCATTCTCAAGTCTTTAGAGTCAAATTACAGGTTTTTGCTTGTCCAATTTAATTGTGATAACTTCCAAGAAAAAGACTCCATCTTACAATCGGACTCATGTTGAAAGGTGAGAGAAATATGTTCTACAGTATTCAGAACTTGAAGAATCTTTACTGTTAATGTTGAAAGATCTAAGTTTCGGCTCACATTTCAAGACTGCTTCCAGAGTGAAATTATGAGCTGAGTGATAAAATACAATGCACCACAAAATTGGCTGTTGACTTGAGTTGCCCAATTTTCTGCTGAGTAGGTAATTTCTAATCAGTGAATGCACCATAGCTACCAGATTTCGCTGACAACACTCTTCAGAGAAAAATTGTAACTGAGTGAGACTCAAAGTTAGCTATTTTCAGTATCAGTGAAGAGTTTAAAAATTGAGTCAAAGGAATTCAAAATAGCTGTAGGAACATTTTTAGACTGCCGTACCTCCAGACATATGTTGGCTGTTCAGTCATGCTGCTACAACACTTTCATCACTACATAAATTTGTACCATCTGTTACAAAGTTTAGACTTCTGCCTTCTGTTTCAGACTTCTGAATTTACATTTGTAAAAGCCATGAGGAAGGTTTTGTTGGATTTTGGAAGGGTGAATTAACCATGATCTTACCTCAGCAGTTACCAGGAACCCTGAAGAGTAAAGGTGCTCTTATTTTATTCCTTTGAGCTTTTAGCATCTGTCTGTTATGGAACATGCTGAAATAGGAAATGCAGTACTCCTTTTGGAAATATCAGAGTTAAGGTAAGGGTTGGAATTCTCTAACTGTTTGCAGTTAGTAAGGCTAATCATAATTGTAAGATACTAAAAACAGCTTAAATATCAACTCTCTTATTATTTTATTGTTAACATACGGCAGTAAAACTTTGTTTTACTGCTACTGCACTCTCACAGAGGCAGCATGACATTTCTTCCTCTCCTAATATAAACAATACATGACCAATCAGAAAGGGAAAGGTGACAAAACATTTTTTGTTTGTTTTTAAAGAGAAATCTAAATTGGCTAAATTCTGTACAATTCGGTCAGACTTGTACAGAAATCAGTCACAAATCTCTTTGTTTATCTTCAGATAAACCAGCTGTTGAAATTGGGTATATTCCTGGATGGAAATGAAGTACAGCCAGGTAGTTTGTTGTCAGATACTATGTAAAAAAGCTGTTCAGTAGTCCTATATGTAGGACTGTCAGGGCTGCTTGTCAGCCCAACATTTTCCATTACCCAGCCCTGATTTCAGAACTTCCCAAAAGGTCCTGAACACAAAATCGCTGAACTATCCAGACCAGTGCTTTTGTATGCTTTTGCAGCTATTTAGCACATTTACCACGTTTCAGCACAATTATCTGAATGTGCTTTACTTTAACTTTAAGGGTGCTTTATAATTAACCCTCAGTGCCTTTTGCTTTTAAAACGTGGCTGGAATGTATCTGTAAATCTTGAGCAAAATTAAAAAAGGAAGACGGTGAAACACAGAAGCAATTTACACAAGTGGAAGACATTCAGAGTTTGGCCAGCATCTGTGAGTAATGTGTTTATTAGAATTGCTATAAAAGCTTGGATGCAATAAGCATTAAGGCGTAAAAATGTGTCCTTGCCACCAAGAGTTGACTTCCTTTGTCCCATGGCATGGCACACAGCAACATTAATTTGGAGAGTGACTACTTTCCAGATTGTATCTTGAGATGCGTATTAGCTCAGCAATTTTTCATCCGCTAATTAGATGTTTGCAATGTCTTTTTCTCTCCTCAGCCCATGGGAAAGAAACAAAAAGAGTTATTTCCCAGGATGTCTCTCCCCAAGTAACAATTAAACTAATTAGATATCCTCCACAAAAGAACAAGTAATTTGAAGATCAGTTTTTTAAGGCAGTGTACTCATGGAAGTTCATGACTAAGACAAAGAATTGCCAAGCAGCTCATACACATAGCAGTACAACTGATGCCTCTTTGATGTTAATCTAGTGCTTTACGAGTATTGCATTTTCTCTCGAATGTAAATTGAGAAATGTAATACCAACTGTGAATTGACAAATACCAATACATTTTAAACAATTTTTAGAATGGAACTGAATGGTCCTCTCCAGTTGAAGAGCTGTAATTCCTCATTATTTTATTTAGGAGTGGAGAAAGTGGTTAGTTTTGGTTATGATTCCATCCCGATCGATCAGGTGGGAAAAATCCCTACAGACTGAACTGAAACAATTCCTCGAGCAGCAGCTGCAGACTGAACCTCCTGCATACCTCAGTCTGTGTGAGTTTTTTTTTTTTTTACATTGAGATTAAATCATGCTATTGCAGAGGGAGACTAACAAAGTTATTAACTGAAGTAATGAGACGACTGTAAGATTAATCTGATACTTGCAAAGCTCCTTGATCTTGCCAAGCTTAACCAAAATTAAATAAATAAACTGGCCTAGATCCTCTCACTGAATATGCACATCTTTTTATTCAATATTAGTGTACTGTAACTGCATAGGCTTTTGCCCAACTGAATATACATTTAAGTCGGTGTAAGGATAGTTACAGTAGGATAGTTATAGTCGTTTATTTCCAGGTTTTATATTAGGAATCGAAATGCATGTGCCTTATATTTTACAAATAATAAAACGAAGCTGGTTGAAAAACACAGATTGTGAAAAACTGTATCAGGAAAATATCAAACATATCTGCAAATCTTATTGCATTCACATCTCAACATGGCACATCTTCACCAGGTCCTAGAATATCTCTCAGTGTAGAGCTGGGAAGCCTCGAGTCTGTGTCAAAGCATCACACCCTCCCTGTCTTGTTGAATATTTTCACCGCTGGAGAGTATACAGATTCTCTCCCACTGACAACCTTAAAAACAAACTGCAAGCTCAATTTTGCTGCACTTTCAATTGATTCTGCAGGAATATTGAGGTTGCTTTTTTATCAATAATGCTGTAATAAACAGCACCATATAAAAAAATCTGTAAATGTAGACTATAATGAACCTTTATAATCACATGTGGATTGCAGAAATAAACAGTATGTTTAAGTGTACAACCTCTACTCATTCAGAGAAATGTAAATCCTAACATGCAACACAAGCTGTGACTGTGCTTTGATTTTAGTTTAGACACTGGCAATCAGTGCAGGAGTATCCAGCAGCCTGCAGAGCCAGTGAGCTGCAGGAGATGACAGAAATACAAATAGTACACATAGAAGCTTATATGTTATGTGTTTATTTAAAGAATATCTAAACATTTTGTGGATTTACTTTAGCCCATGTGCAAAATGTGTTTATATTCATTTGGTTTTAAATTACAAGAGGGATTCAAAAATAGCTTTGTTTTCTAATGAAAGTATAGCAACTCATATGATTTTGAAATTAGTCATAGCGGAAAAAAATGTATTTTTATGGCTGTCAATAGAGCAGTGGGGAAAACTTAGAACAACCTAACTTTCATGGAAAAGTAGAAGCTAGAAGTTTTATTGAATTCACTTGACTAAAACCACTGTTTAATTCTGTTATTCCTCTGTTAAAAGAGAACAATAAACAGAAGTTTAAAAAATTTAGGTAATTCTCATCAGAATATCAATGCTGTTTTTTTGTCTTTGCTTTCTATCAGAGTTAAGTAATCCAAATGGGTAAAACTCCAGATCTACCTAAAATATATTTATTTGAAACAAGCATAATTTTTTTTTTCTGATTGTGATTTGACTGCTGGAGACTGGTTGGTAGGTACAGATGACAAAATTTATGCCATAAAAGCATTAGCCCTCGGTTAGCATGTTACAGTGAGGAACATAATTACACCCTGCGATTTTGCAAGTTATTCCACTTAGAAATTATGGAGTGGTCTGAAGTTCATATTGTAGGTGCATTTCCACTGTGAGAGACAGCATTTAAAAAATAAGTTTAGGAAATCACATTGGATGATTTTTAAAGAGTAATTTGCATTTTATTGCTGCACATAAGTATTTGAAAAGCTGGGAATCAGCAAGAATTCTGTCTCTCAAAGACCTGTTACTCTGCCTCCTCTACTTATTAATCTAAATTAGTAGCACCTGTCTGAGCTCATAAGACACCTTTCCACCCCACAGTCAGCCAGACTCCAACTATTACCATGGGCAAGACCAAAGAGCTGTCAAAAGACACCAGAGACAAAATTGTAGACATCCACAAGTCTGGAAAGGAATACGGGGCAATTACCAAGCAGCTTGGTGAAAATAGATCAACTATTGGTCCAATTGTTAGAAAATAGAAGATGCTAAAGATGACCCTTGGACTGGGGCTCCATGCACAATCTCACCTAGTAGGGTATTATTGATGATAAGAAAGGTGAGGAATCAGCCCAGAACTACACGGGAGGAGCTGGTCAATGACATGAAGAGAGCTGGGACCACAGTTTCAAAGGTTACTGTCAGTAGAACACTACGCCTTCATGGTTTAAAATCACACATTGCATGGAAGTTTGCCCTGCTCAAGTCATCACATGTCCAGGCCCGTCTGAATTTTGCCAGTGACCATGTGGATGATCCAGAGGAGCATGGGAGACTGGGACTTTTTCTCCAGCATTCACAAACTTCTTTATCTTAGGAAATCGGGTTGATAAACTCTTACTCAAAAGTTTCAGATTATTCTATAAATTGGTTAAAATCTACAGTTCTGTCCAGAATCCAACTAATACACAATTGCAGTCAGGGGATATTACTTATTTAGGTATCAATGTCTCACCAAGACTGGCAGATTTAATAAAGCTAAACTACATCCCACTTTTAAAAAAAGTGGAAGATGATCTTGATAGATGGAAATCCCTACCCATATCACTTATGGGAAGGGTTGCTTCAATAAAAATGATGGTTTTGCCCAGAATCAACTACTGATTCTCAATGATCCCAAGTAAACCATCACTGGACTGGTTTAGATCTCTAGACTCCTCTGTCTCTAAATTTCTTTGGAAAGATAAACCCCCACGTATCAGCTTAAAAACACTGCAGAAGACCTAAAAAAAAGGAGGTCTAGATCTACCAAACTTCCATCATTATTTTTTAGCCAACAGGCTCCAATACATTCAATTCAAGATGGTTAAAACATAGCTACCTAGATGAGTCCTGGATAGACGTAGAACAGACACAATGCAATAAGATAAAACTTTCAGACCTACCATTTATTAGCTCAAATATAAAAGGACATGAATGCTTTAAAACCATAAATATCAGCTCCTCTCTGACAGCACAGTGGGAGTTTCTAAAAATGACAGTCCACAATAATCCCATGCAGACGTACACCCATCTGGAATAACCCCGACATCTTGCAAAAAAAATTTATGATAAGTTTTCCAGACTGGAGGTGTAATGGAATTGAATACCTGGAACATATATTTGAAGGAACAGACTTTATCCCATTTAATACATTAATTACACAATATGGAATTGATCAAAACAAATTCTTTGATTATTAACAGATTAAATCTATTATTAAAGGTAAATTTTGTCTCAATACAGTTGAATTACAAATTCCAGCAAGAGTTTTAGATTTTCTTAATCTCATTCTCCCCAAATTGCTGTCTAAAATATACAAAACTTTATCTGCATTAGATGAATGAATAGCCATCCCTATTTCAAAATGGGAGGTGGATTTATCAGCCAGCTTTGACCAAAACGTCTGGTCTCAGATATGTTTAAGAACCTTTAAAATAACAAAAAGTCCTAATTTGCAATTAATACAATACAAAATCCTTCATAGAGTACACTATACAGGTCAACGGATGTTTAGGATGGGTTTTATGTCGTCTAATACTTGCTTACAATGCACGAGCAATATACCAGATACTTATATTCGTGCGCTTTGGTTCTGTCCACCTGTTAAGAAATTTTCATCATCATCATCATCTTTATTTATAAAGCACATTTAAACGGCGACAACGCCAACCAAAGTGCTGTACAAGACAGTAAATCACCAAATAGATACAGCAGGATAAAATAGATAAAACAAGTAAAAACTATAAAGACTAACAAACATGAAATCACAAGGGTTAAACCAGCTCAGCCGAGAAGGCCAGGGAGTAAAAATATGTCTTTAGACGAACTTTAAAAGTGGGGAGGGAAGGGGCGAGTCGGACCTTCAGGGGGAGTTGGTTCCCAAGTTTAGGAGCACAAACTGAAAAAGCCCGTTCGCCACGGGCCTTATAGCGGGCAGGAGGAACAAGCAGAAGGTGCTGTTCAGAAGACCCCAAGGTTCGCGCCGGAACATAGGGGCTTAAAAGCTGTGGCAAATAAGAGGGGGCCATTTTGTGCATTGATTTATAGACCAACAGGAGAATTTTAAACTTTATGCGAAATCGGACTGGAAGCCAGTGTAAATTTACCAAGACAGGGGTGATGTGCTGCCGCCGGTCTGTGCCCGTCAGAAACCTTGCGGCAGCGTTCTGTACCAATTGGAGCCGCATCACTGAAGAGGAGGGAACACCATATAAGAGAGCGTTAGCATAGTCCAGATGAGACATTACAAAAGCTAATACCATGGCCTGGGTGAATACTCGATTCTGATTGGCTGGAGGGTGTAGGTTAAAAAGTGATAATGTACACCTAGTAAAGTCGTCCCGTCAAGCTGCCTGATGACAGTTCTAAATTATTGCGCTGGCTCAAACGCTAGATGGTAACCATGGCAACGGAGACTCAACGTTATTTTACAGTTGACTCATCATAACAGCAAGACAGACAAAATATGAGTGATTTGATAATTTCTTTTAACTTATTTGGTGACATCCAGCTGTGTTTTGCTCGGCGTGGCAGGGAGGGGAGCCGAGAACTGACTATGACTTCTGTCATGATCCAAAGAGACGAGCATGGCGTTGAATACGTCAGTTTAGCTCATAATCCTCAGACAAAAAACCATAAAGATCCGAACGACCCGCACAAGGAAAACCTACGAGGATTCATGTTCTCCAGGCCTGGGGATCCTCTGTGTCCAGTAAATAGTTTTAAAAGGTACATCTCCAAGTGTCCACCAGATGCAAAATCTTTTTATCTCCACCCGAAGCGCTCCATCACTGTGGCATCTGATGTTTGGTACTCCAGGGAGCCGATGGGTGTCCACTACCTGGGGAACATGCTGAAAAAAATCAGCGAGGAGGTCTGTACACTATAGCTACATTCTAATAATAATGTAGCCGTATAACCCCTCTTCTGTCCTCGTTAATATAGCCTGTTTATTATTGTTTCTTTCAGGTGGGTCTGTCACGGGTTTACACCAACCACAGCCTCCGAAGCACAGCTGTTGGTCGTCTCTCTGACGCCGGGCTGGAAACTCGCCAGATCATGTCAGTGACGGGGCATCGTTGTGAGAGCATCCTGCAGGCTTACTGGGCTTCGTCAGTACAGGCCAGACAAGAATGGAGCAACATTTTGTCGTCTCGCAATGTCCCAAGCAGTGGTGGTAGCGTGCCACAAACTTTAAATCTCCGTCCATCAAATTCCACGACGATGGACATGCCAATATCGCTATCAAATTTCACAATTAGTGGAAATTTAGCATTTAATTTTAAATAGTGTGTTAATTAAGTTACGTCTTTCATAGGCCTACTGCCATTGCCTGTCCTTCTGTCTTGTATATAGCCTACTTGCTTGCTTTCCTTTCAACACGCGAGTGAATGGTTGACAATATTTGCTGTAATAAAAACGATTTTGGAAACTATCTGTGAGTTTGACTCTGAAATAAAGTTTCGCATCATCCTCTGGACACACACAAGTGGTAAGTAGTGCACTGGCCTTCTGAAATGATACTTTGTATCACATAATGTACAATCTCACTTCCCATCACTGATCAACTGCTGCGGTCGGGTCGCTGTGGCCACGTTGCTTGGTATAGAGGTGATAATTCACCCGGAATTTTCTAAAAATGGCTGCCACAGGTAAAATATATAGATTAACCTCTTAAGCCCCATTGTCCCGGCGCCAGGTCACGGTGGGGGAAGGGCGGGGAAATGTCCAAATTTAGCTGACCTGTGGTCACTGATTGCTAAACATGTCCTATCATTATAAACCTCAGAATCTCAGCTAAAGACTCATATAAATATTTCCTGTGACCTCCAAACCCAGAAAAAATAACAAGCAATTAAAGGAACAGTTGTGCTATTTTGCGATTTTTACATGAACACATTCAACCGAACCTGTCGGTCACCCTGCCGAACAGAACCGAGCAAACTTTGCCTTCCCTGAAAGCCAGCATCTCACAGATTCTAAAGCTGCAAGTCTCATCACGCTACGTGCAAATTTCAGCAAATGAGCAGCAAAATAAACCCAAAAATACATACAGCATTTGAAAAAACAGAGCATAATTTTTTTCTTACCTTTGTTTTTTCCATGCTGAAAAGAATAATCCACCGTGATATGACTGTATTTCCAGAATAACTAAAATATCCAATGTGTATTTAGAAAAGAAAAAGTGAAAAAAACGTAATCCTTTGCCATTATTTTTTACATTTGATTCGCGGAAGCTCAACCTTGTCTGACATGCGCACTGTGAACTTTCCCCACGTAAACATTTGCTTTGTCCAATCTGCTTCAAAGTTCTGATGTCAGTATGATTCTATAGGATCTTACGATTCTAACCATATGTCAATCATCCAAATCGGCCAATAGAAACTGGAGTTACAGGTCTGCGTAATTCTAAAAACAGATATATTGTTTACCTCGGGGGCGAGCGCTGTGACGCAGTTACGCGCAGGTGGTCAGATGAGCAGGTGAGGATTCAGCTTCGATTGTTTTGTTTGCGTTCGGAAAATGCCGCTTCAAGAGAAGAGAATCCTCACTGACGAAGCCCTGGCGATTATTTGGAATGATAGTTCATCGGAGGTTTGTGTTGAGGACTCGTCATCAGAAGAGGAAAACCTGATTTTACCGGAGGAAGAAAGGTAGGCTATGTCCCAACTAGCTAATGCTAATAGCTCTGGCAGCCTTTTTATATAATGTTTTTTTTGTGTGTGTGTTCTTAGATGTTTATATAGACAGTTTTTGTGACTATTTTGTTCACATCTCCTTGTGCCTGTGTGTCTATGGTTTATATATATATAAATATGTGTGTGTGTGTGTATATATGTGTGTGTCTGTGTATGTATATGTGTATATATATATATATATATATATATGTGTGTATATATATATGTGTGTGTATATATATGTATGTGTATATATGTGAGAGAAAGAGATTTGTGAATTTATGTGTGGATATCTGTGTAGATATGTGTACAGAGATGTGTGTAATAATATTTAATTTTTTTCTAACTCTTTTTCTGTCATAATATTCTTTTAGTCACCTCGGCATTCATCCTTAGCTTACTCAACGCTTCACCATGCTCAAGCAGACTGCTGGAACTTCATACAGAGAGACACAGCTGCCTGAAAGGTATTTATTTATTTATATATGTGTAGACATTTTGTATGTAGATGTATATGCATATATTTATAATTTCTCTATTTTTCTGTTATCTTGTTTTAGTGAGGATGAAGACTAAATACCTCCAAGGCCTTCAACTAAGCTAAGGCAACAGCTGTCCAAACAGGTCTGCTGACACTCCCAAGTGGGTGAAGATGCCACAGACATGAGGAGGACAGCACTCCTGAGTCTTTTAGGTTCATGCCCACGAGGCCACCGGCCCCTACATACATCTGCCCAAGCAGCAGCATGGTCTCCCCTCTCTCTCTCTTCCAGCTCTTCTTCAGTTCATCTGTGATTTGGACAATTATAGACAACATCAATGCTATAAAAAGGAAAGAGGCTGGCAGAAAGTTCCTTTGGACTCCACTCACTGTAACGGACATATGTTTTCCTATCCATCATTATTTACACAGAAGTTGTGGCTGACTGCTGGGTGAGTGGCCATATAATTTTAAATTATCCCGTAACACTATGCAGAGAAACCAGTTTGAGGCAATCTTGTGGTCATTGCATCTCAGCTTTGTGAATGAGGTCAATGAAAAGAAACACAAACCACCCCTGATTACAGTCGTCTGTGCAAAATCAGGCCACTCTACGATCATATTGTTATTGCATGCAAAGCACATTACCATCCATATAACATTTGCATTGATAAGAGGAGGGGGTTGTGAACAGTTTTGTTTTCCATTTCATATGTATATTTAACAATTTTGTTGTATTTGGAATTTGAATAAATGTTCTTCAGTTGGAGTCGAGCCTAACTCTGTTATAGTGTTATTTAAATAGGGTGCTAAATATGTTGAATATTTTACCAAAAAATATAAAAAACACTTTGTTTTCAGGCATATAATTGAACTTGAATGCAATCAGTAGATCAGGAATTGAGAATTGGAAACTTTCGCTGTTTGTGCCAAATTGTGCCGAAATGTGCCGAACTGTGCCAAATTCCAAAAATCTAGCTATTCTTTCACTAAAACCTCTGTAACATTGCTCCACTTCACTTCATCAACATGAATCTTGGTACAGGCAATCTACACATGTTGGTTTATGATTATCTGCAGTTTATATTCTACTGGAGCATATTTTGAATGGTGTATATACTGTAATATGAGAGAAATTTTTTGGCGTGACTAAAGAATCTTGTAATTTGTCTATGTTCAAGCTACAATTACTTTGGCACAGTAACATATCCTGTAATTATTATACCTCTGATTAAATCTCACAAGCATTGGCTTCATTTTGATACTAAGATTGTTTATACAGAGTTTGTTTTTGCAGAGAAAAACTAAATTAATGTTGGGCATGTCCTACTCGAGCTAGGAGCTTGGAGAGACCCTGGAGAGACCCTGGGGCTTAAGAGGTTAAAAAGAAGCGGACCTAAAATAGACCCCTGGGGAACCCCACAAAAAAGATTTTGGTGCCAGATATGTGAGGACTTATCAAAGTGTCTGAAATGTAACATTCCACCATCTTCCTCTGTTTGCTTGTTAGTAAATTTAAATGATGGGTTCTGACAGCATTTTGCATTACGTGCATCTGCGCAATATAATATGCCATGATTACTGCAATTACACTAAACGGCAAGGCAATTCAGGGAAAATGATCTTTATTAAACATGCCTGATCAAGACAAGTACAAACGGAATAAAGCTGTGCATTGGGCTCAAAACAAAGACTGTGGGCACGGCGCAATTGCACATTAGCCAATAAAATAAATAAAATAAAAAACCCGACCAAATCCAGTAAACTGAAATAAATCTGCACAATAATTAAAGGGAACCATATGTTCGTTATTATTAGCAATAAAATGAAACAAAATAAATAGGACTGTAATCAACCAAATTCTGCCACACTGCTGATGTCTTTGACATGGTAGAGGACTCACTGTAGTAACCGCTAAACCAAAATATTCAGCAAGCCACACAGGGCTTAATTTGAGCCGGATCCTGCCGGAACAGGATCCCCCACCTGTTGATTCTGACCTACCCGCGTTCCGGGACCTATTTTGGTTGATCCGGCACCCCTCTCATGTATAAAATATTATATAAAAAATTGTAAAAAACTATTTTAAATGTATTAAATAAAATAATAATATGCGTAGGCATTCATAGACCAAATCCCGAGATTGTAATGCTGTGGAATGTGTGTTTTATTTTTTGTAAGCTCAGATTTATATATGTAATGCTTTATGCCAAGATTATGCGTTAGTGTTGTTGCACTGTTCAGGGGGGTGGGGCACTGTTCTGCAGGCTGGGAGTACGCAGTTGAGTGCCGGGGAACTGGTGTGCATCTGTAAATGGAGCTAGACAGACAACCGGTTTATGTGAGAGTTCTTTTGATTACTGTTTTGTACGCCGTGATTGCGGCCACAAGCAGTCAGCATTAAAGCATTCGATTACAACCATTGTCTGCATCTATCGGAGAACATTACAATATTTAAAACATTCACGCCTGTAAGGCCTACATCATGTTTTTACACGTTTTTTTTCCCGCTACCATTTACTGCGTTCCGGGACCTGTGCGCGTCTCTGGTCATGCCTGCGCTGTCATGTACTTTGCGTTCCGGCACCTAATGATTTACAAATTAAGCACTGAAGCTACAGCACGTTGAATAACGTGAACGTTCTTCAATCTCCTGTAGACTGTTAAAGCAATATCACACGAGAGGCAGCGCTGTTGTAGACTACTCTAACATCAGCACCGATCAGCTCTCATTGAATGTCTCTTGTACAATCAAATTTCAAAAATTAACACGGATTAAAATCGACCAATCAGAATTTTGGTCGACTCACAACGCACCAACCAATATGTTGACCAGTCGACTAGGACTTTACAGCCCTACTTGAGACGACCTCTGGCTCCTTATCTGATCAATCTCTCTGGCCTCCTTTGAACGGCTCCATCACCTAGTAGGGGTGGGGGGCACTTGGTTTTGTCGTTTTGGATTAAGAAAAAAAAAAGGAGAATGGGAGAAAGTCATGTGGTGAGATGAGACAAATATAGAAATGTTTTGGTCTGAATTTTACTTGCCATGTTTGGTAGGGGTTTTCCATCTTGGTTTCCTCACGATTTCGATTTGATTACGATTCGGGTGCTACGATTATTATTTTTTCATTTAGGGTTTTTTTCATTCCTGCCATGGCTACATTCTACTCTTAAATCCATACACTTTCCATTTATTTGAGTATCCAAACCAATTGATGTCTTGTCTTTTATTAATATCAAACCACAAATAAAACTAACACATGTCCAAAATACATTTCATAATAATTTCAAGGTCATATTTTCCATGAAAGCTAAAGGAAATGTGTGTTGGCAATTTAAATGTAATATAGGGTTACCATATTTTGATTTCAATAAAAGAGGAAACTTGGTCTAATCCTTAAACACATTAATCATATTCTGTTTACTTAAAAATCTTTTGATTTTGACAAGTGACATTTAAATTATTCCTGATCTATATGGTGAAAAAGAACAATTAAATAAACTTCAGACCAGCTTTTACAAGTCAACCGTTACAGAAATTACTTTAAAATCTAAATAGAAATAATTAATCTTCTATATTGGAAAATAAACCTATAACAATAATAGTTCCCGAGACAAACATTACACAAAAATCTGAAATTATATTCTGACAAAAAAAGTATTATTTTAAATTCAAAGTACTAGAATATAAAAAGCAGCATTCTTCCAAAGACACTTAAAGTGTATCCTCCAGTCAGTTTTTTTCGCTGTAAATTTAATACAGAACTCTAAGCTTGCACAGTGTTTTTTTTTTTTTTTTACTTTTTTTGTCATTTTGACCAATGGGATGTTTGCCACCTGTCATACACAGGGAAGAAATCTGCCCGCTGAGTACGGTGTCCTCCGCCACACATTAGTCGTGACCGGCATGGAATGAAGGAAATTTTCTTTGTGTTTCATATTTAAAGCTACTCTTGGGCTGACATCTGGTAAGAATGAGCTGCGCTGCGCTGCGCTGCGCTGCGCTGCGCTGCGCTGCGCTGCGCTTGGGGAGGGCGCCCCCGATAGCACCGATAAAGTGGACATGTCTGGGGAAAAGAAGATGTTGCTGCTAACATGACACACAACAACAAAGATGTTTCTTTCACAACTAAAGTGCAAAATATTTGCTGTATTTTGTAAATTTCACGCTGCATGGCTGAAATACTAGCGGCACCCATGAAGTTCCTGCCGGTCTGTCTCCTAAAAATGTCAGTGCAGCATGCCGGACTTTTATGTTTTTATCATTGAATTGTTATGAAAAATAATCGATTTTTGATCACTTTTGAATCGCTATTGATTTTTCAAGTTTCATATAGCAAATAATCGATTTATAGTGAATTGATACACCCATAATGTTTGGAGGAAAAAGAATGATGAGTTGTATCCCAAGAACACCATCCCTACTGGGAAATATGGGGGTGGAAACATCATGCTTTGGGGTGCTTTTCTACGAAGGGGACAGGAAGACTGCACTGTGTTAAGGAGAGGATGAATGGGGCCATGTATTGTGAGATTTTGAGCAACAACCTCCTTCTCTCAGTCAGAGCATTGAAGATGGGTTGTGGCTGGGTCTTTCAACATGACAATGACCCGAAGCACACAGCCACGATAACCAAGGACTGGCTCGGAAGACTCCGTGTTGCTCAGCGAAAGCCCTAAAACCTGAAAGATCTAGAGAAGATCTGTGTGGAGGAGTGGACCAAAATCCCTGTTGCAGTGTGTGGCATACCTGGTCAAGAACTACAGGAAACGTTTGACCTCTGTAACTGCAAACAAAGGCTTCTGTACCAAATATTAACACTGAATTTCTCAGGTGTTCAAAAACTTATGTGGAGCAATAAAATACAAAATAAATTCTTTAAAAATCATACAATGTGTTCTGTCTGTCAGGGAGGAAATGTACCTACAATGTGAATTTCTGACCCCTCCATAATTTCTATGTGGGAGAACTTGCAAAATCGCAGGATGTTTAAATACTTATGTTCCTCATGGTAAATATTGCAGCCCCTAAAAATGATGGTTTGTTTGTAATGGTTGCTTGAAAAATGCCTCTCATTGTCTTCTAAAAAGAGCTTGGCATCTTGAGTTTAGGTTTGAAAAGTTGCATATAGGTTGAACACAGGACTTCTAGAATCATGTTCTTTGACCAGATCAGATTAAAGTAAATGTGTTATTTCTTAATCAAGAGCACCGTATTTGGAGAAAACTAAACGCGGCATATCTGCACTAAGACCTCATACAAACTGTAAAGCACAGTAGCGGAGACTTTATGGTATGGGCTTGTTTTGGAACTTTATGTCATATTGTTCTGGAGATAAAGCTATAGCCAAGCTGGGTCAAAGCACAAGAACACTGATCTTAATCTTATTAAAATACTGGGGTGGTTATTCAAAAGGCAAGCATTCAATTTCGGTTATGGTGTGTTTTCTTTGGAAGAGAGGGTGCATGAGGATATTTGGGGTTTTAATGTATTTATTATGCATGTTATAATAAAATGAAGATGCAGATTTATATGACTGCAGAACCTAATGTATTTATACCTGTGTGCATAAAGCTGCTCTGTTGTGAAGTGCTGCTGAGGTAAACAGAATCCATAACTAGTACACCACAAACAAAAAAATACCAAATGACGATATTATTTTCACAGTATAGTACAACAAATGAACACTCACAAATAAAGCCAGTCAGTGACTAATAATTTTTCTGTATACTTTTTAAAAACCCAAACACTTCTCAGAATAGAAAAGGAAAGGTCTCCAAAGAGAGTAAAACCTATGAATTGAGTCCCTTAAAAAGTTTTTAAAGTTTGGGATGAATCATTACATTTTCAACCCACTTTGTGTAAGATAGTAGTTTCTTGCTTTCTAGTTAAGTAAAATTATCCATTAGGCCAAAGCAACTGTTTGCAAACTTCTTAGCCCTGGTACTCCATCACATCAACAAAGCTTTGAATGGAACTAGATTTTGGGCCAAAACAATACAAAGCTTAAACTGCTCAAAGGAGTGTTCTGATGTTCAGAAAATGTGAGCGGGACAGGATATAGTGCCTGTAGTGCTTTTATGAAGAAAATAAATATTTAGAAACAAAATGTTCTAGCACAATCATTTGGTTAGGCATATACAGTATATCATCTAAATTCAAAAATAACAAGCTGGTCCAAAACCACATTTATTTAAAGGAGCATGGGGCAGAATGAAGAAACGAAGCTCACGAGCGATGCGGCCAGCGCTGCAAGTAACTGCAGCCAGCCGCACGGGAGCGCTCACAAACGCTTCACAAAAAACATACCTCTTCACAGTGACGTACTTCTTTTTCATAGTGCCACTTTTTAGTGGGCTGTGAGTCGTCCTTGGTCGTTTCCCAGTTGCAGAAGAGAAGAATCCATTCTCACAATTAAATCAATGGAGGTCTGCTACTTTTTTTCTTCCTCTTTTAAAGCTGTCGAGAACGCGCAAGCCGTGTTTGACGTCACATCCGTAGGACAGCGTGGGAAATTCAGGCCCCGAACTGCAGCACATTTTGCAGCACACAGCCAGTTTAAGAAAATGGAGCGATACGTGGGTGGAGTCATTCTTTTTGGTTTATAACGCTTCATCACCCAACAGCATTAAAAGACTGGACATGGATGTTTATTTTATTTACAAATCCTGCCCCCTGTTCCTTTAATACTGCTTAAATCTCCACATTGAAAATCTTCTGAAGGAGTTCTCTGTGACTGTCTGGAAGGGTTCAAATAAGCATCACTTCAGTTTTTGTTTTGTTCTTCTCCAAAATAGTAAGCTCTATATAGGTTGCTACACTCTTAATACGAACAAAAACAACGCTTAGAACTACAATAAACATCAAGTAAAATACCTCTGGTGTGCAAATATATCACCCTCCACAATTGGCAACCTTGGTAAAAAAAAGTAAAATGTATTTGATCCCAACTTCTCCAAGTAATGGACTAGGGTCACGATAAGCCATTTCATATATCTCTGTCACTTTTATATGACCTGCTGTCGCCAGTCTGTATAATAGCTTTACAGAGTGTTACATTTTTTAAATTTTAAAGTCCTATATTTATGTAGAAGGAGAACAAATTTTCCTGCTTACCCGCACATTTAACTGGTTCTGTGTTGGAGCACTGCGATGGACTGGCGACCTGTCCAGGGTGTCCGCCTCTTGCCCCTTGACCGCTGGAGATAGGCACCAACCCCCCCCCCCCCCCCCCCCCCCTCAACCCTGCATTAGGATGGACGGGTACAGAAAATGGATGGATGGATGGATGTGTTAGAGTATGTTACGAATCAAACTATCAAAAAGCCATATAAAACAAAGGTTAAACATTCCTTGTATTAACCCAGCACCTCAGCAAACTGTAGTACATGAAAACATGTTTAACAGGAGCATGACATATGTTTAAGGGAGACTATTGCTGTATGTGTGAAAATCTTTAAAACAAATGTTAAGCAAGTTTCGGCTGACATGTTGTCAGAACACCATTGTAGCTTTCTTGTTTCTTCTAACCTTCCTTACCATCCTCCCTATTGTGAGTGGAGGCAAAAAATAAAGCTTGGGCATTTTTAGCCTAGCTTGTTCCATGTGCTTTAAATGTTTTAATTTATTGCCTGGACTGTAGATAAGGGTAGGTGTACTGCCTTACTTGAATGACATATTCTCTTGTCTTCCCCATTTGGAAGAGTGGCAAGACAAATAAGCCTCAGTAACACATTCTATATATACTCCAAGGAAGAAATCTCTAGTAAGAAGTCATAGGTTATACAATTAAAGTGCCCAGACACTATGACCAGCTTTTGAAAAAAAGAAACCAAAGTATAAATTACAAAAAGTTTCAGTTGCATGTATTTTATGGAAACTGTGCTACTAATTGTTGCACCAGTGATTTAATGAAAAATACAGTTCTTACTTAATTTAGGATTTTTTCCTCATTTAAAAAAAATGTGCAAATTTCAAGGCTGTTTTTAAAATAAAGTTTCGGTGGGAGAATTTGCTACTGCAGTAGAAGATGAAGATGGGTCGTAATGCTATGTGAAGGACATGATTGCCATTTTAATTTTGCCTGAACTAAAAATGTATGTTTGCATCTTTACTGCTGTTTATAAGTATATTTCAGGTATTTGTAGGCTTTTGTATCAACATAAACATTAACAAACTAATCACAATGTGCTGTTTGTTTTCTATTACATTTCATGGCCACAGAAAAAACATAGATATGCTATTTAAAAACAATTACAGGAAAGTAGATAGTGTGTGTATTGCTAAAGTCAACTCATTGAATAGAATATTTATTTTTTGACTACCAGTCTGTCATAAGTATGACACAAGCTTCTCTTGTGTCGCCTACACTGTTTTATTGCTAGGCAGCTGGATTGTGGTCTGACAGACAAGCTTCTTATTAACTCACTGCATCACAGTTTTACTTCGAGCTGTGTTGAAACCCCCCCCCCCCACACGCACACACACTCACACGCACGCACAGCCACACTGACATCCAGCATAGCAAAAGATTCAGAAGAATCAGAAAAAGAAGAACAACAGAATAAAACGAAATTGTCCATATGAGTTCTTGTCCCTTGAACTTTTCCACATATTGTCACATTACAACCACACACTTTCGTGTTTTTATTGGAATTTTTTTGATAGACAAAGTAGTGGATAATGCAGAGGTGGAAGGGTAATTATACAAGGTTTTAAAAGTTTTATTTTTTCCAATAAAACTTTTGAAAGTACAACGTTCATTTGTATTAATCCCCCTGTCAGCAAATACTTTGTAGAACCACCTTTTGTTGCAATGATTGCTGCAGGTCTTTTGGACGTAGATTTACACATCTATAGACAGACATAAAATAGCTTACACTATCATACTGCTTGGCGAATGTCTGTGAACAGCAACTCTTAAGTCATGGACTCTCATTTGGATTTCAGTCTGGACTTTGACTAGACACATTCATTTGTCGTTCTGGCTGTACATTTGGGATAGTCTTTTGCTAGAAAGACATCCACCCCCCTTTCTTACATGTCTGTCTGACACAATTTGTTAAGTGTACAACTGATAGTTGTCCAGCTGGTAGATTCACCCATTGTCAGGTGCTTATTAGGATATAGCATGGATCCACACACAGATGTGGGTAAAGGTGCAAGGTTGTTTATTAAATGAGGATGATGGTGATGATGATGAAGATGAAGGCAGAAACGGCGATACAGGACACCAGACTGATACAAACAATGAGGAGGGAGGGCAGCAGGGTGAGACAGCATGGAGACGTTATTATTAACAGAAACGTGGCTGAAAGCAGATGCCCCTGTTGTTCTTACAGAGGCCTCCCCACCAAATTTTTACTTCACCTATTCCATGAGGAGTAGCAAAAGGGGAGGCGGTACTGCTTTAATAAGTTCATCTACGCTTCATGCCAAACCTGTTCATTTGATGATTATAGCTCGTTTGAATATATTGCAACTGTTTTAAGCACTCCTCAGATCTTATGTGTTACAGTTTATAGGCCTCCCAAAAAGAGCATACTTTTTATTCAAGAATTTTCAGAATTAGAATTAGGCATCAACTCCTAGATTCAATTCAATTCAATTCAGTTTATTTATATAGCGCCAATTCACAACAGATGTCATCTCAAGGCACTTAACAAGAAGTTAATTTCAATACATTTATACAAACATTCCAATCAGTTAAAAAGTTTCCTATTTAAGGAATCTCAGCAGATTGCGTCAGTCATTGGCGTGAGGTTGGGCAGATTTCCAACCACAGCAATCCTTCAGCAATCCCTCATACTGAGCAAGCATGTAGCGACAGTGGAGAGGAAAAACTCCCCTTTAACAGGAAGAAACCTCCAACAGAACCAGGCTCAGTAGGAGCGGCCATCTGCCACGACCGTCTGGGGGTTTGAGAAGACAGAGCAGAACACAGAAGGAACAGAAGATCTGGTATAAGAGTAATTTCTATGTTACAGAAAGTAAAAAGTTGATAACAGGACACAGCGGATGTTCAGTTACTGAGAGGATCATCCCAGTCGATGCCCCCCGTCCAACAGGGCATTGCAGCCAAGGAGGATACCAGACCAGGTATATCTTCTATGGGGAGAAAAACACTGAGAGAAAACAAAGTTAACAGTCGAAATAACAGAATGTACTGTAATACAACTGGAGAGTATTAGTAGAAAAGGAAGTAGCAGAGTGAAGAAAATTGGTAAGTCTGTCCTCCAGCAGTCTAAGCCTATAGCAGCATAACTACAGAGATAGCTCAGGATGACCTTAGCCACTAAACAGAGTGTCTGCCTCACAGACTAAAACTGGAAGCTGGTTCCACAGGAGAGGAGCCTGATAACTAAAAGATCTGCCTCCCATTCTACTTTTAGAAATCCTTGGAACTACAAGTAAACCTGCAGTCTGAGAGCGAAGTGCTCTGTTGGGAAAATATAAAACATTTAGATATCTGATGTATGATGGAGCTTGATTATTAAGGGCTTTGTATGTAAGAAGAAGGATCTTAAATTCTATTCTGGATTTAACAGGGAGCCAATGAAGGGAAGCTAAAACAGGAGAAATGTGATCTCTCTTTTTAATATTCATCAGAACTTTTGTTGCCGCATTTTGGATCAACTGAAGGCTTTTAAAGGCATTTTGTGGACTTCCTGATAGTAAAGAATTATAGTAGTCCAGCCTTGAGGTAACAAATGCATGGACTAGTTTCTCAGCATCACTCCTGGACAGGATGTTTCTAATTTTAGCAATATTCGGAGGTGAAAGAAGGAAATCCTAGAAACCTGTTTAATATGGGATTTAAATGTCAAGTCTTTGTCAAAAATAACCCCATGGTTCTTTACGTTATTACTGGGGGCCAATTTAATGCCATCCAGATGAAGTGATTGACTAATCATTTTCTGTTTTAGAACTTCTCGTCCAAAGACAGCAACTTCTGTCTTGTCAGAATTTGAAAGCAAAAGGTTTAGGGTCATCCATGTTTTTATGTCTTCCAGACATGCCTGTAATCTACCTAACTGACTGGGTTCATCAGGATTTATGGATAAATAAAGTTGTGTGTCATCGGCATAGCTGTGTGACACACAACTGATTATTATTTATTATAGTCCGTTTAATTTATCTGCATATTTTACTTCATACATTTTATCAGTGTTTTTACTACTTAATCTTATATTTATTATCTGTTTATTTTATACTTTAACCTTTTATTTAAATCTTCCTTCCAGTGTTTCATCTATTGGAGCCCTCTTTCCCGGGAGCGGTGGTCAGCTGTGGCTGCCTGGGTGCTTTTCAGGTAGCGCTTGGTGGAGGTTGTGTTCTCGGCCTCGCCTCCTCTGGGCGCTCTGTGTCAGTGCCTTGGCGACTGCCGTTGATTTGTTGCTGCCGGTGCAGATGGCTCCTTTGATGGCGCTTCTTTACCTGGCTCATCTGTACTCAGTCCATTGTCCTTTTAACTGTTACTTTTAATTGTGTACTTGCATGAGGGTTGGGTTGGGGGGAGGGAGGTATAACTATGACCATGCTTTTAAATCTGTGGATGAGGGATGGTAATGTGGTTTATGTGGGTTCATTTTAATTCTGTAAAGCACTTTGAACTGCAATTTGTGTATGAAAAGTGCTTCATAAATAAACCTTGATTTGATTAGATTTAATGATCTGACCGGGAGTGAGAGGAAGTGAAGGGTTTGAATAGACAAATGGGAAGGAGGATCAGGTGTGACAGATTTGAGACAAGTGCAGGCAATGATTAGACAGAAGTGAGCAGGATAGAGTGCTGATGGTTCTGACACCCATTGAACTGTACTTCTCTGCAGCTCCCCCAAAGTTACCACAGGTCTGTTGGTTGCTTGTTTTTATTAATGGTTAGGTGGATGCTATGTCTTGATAGGTTTGAGGTTGGCCTTCATGATGCTGTTTGTTCCCTAATGTTCTCTATAAAAAAACCTCTGAGGACTTCACAATCCGTTTTATTTATTCTGAGATAAATTCTTTTGCAAGGCAATGTAATCGTGTATATACTGTATTCTGTGTGGAAAAACTGTTAGTCTGGAGGTGTGGCTTTATTTTATGGCCCAATTCTGTTCTCAGCCCAGACGTAACACAAGAGTTTGAACCTTGACCCCATTTTCCAGGCTATAGCCATATCGAGTTGCAAAGCAAGAAAGTTCCCTCTGCTCCTTATTTTCTCCAATTGATCTTTCCATTCTTCAAGTCT
The DNA here is from genome assembly GCA_963556495.2 of Valencia hispanica. Lineage (NCBI taxonomy): Eukaryota > Metazoa > Chordata > Actinopteri > Cyprinodontiformes > Valenciidae > Valencia > Valencia hispanica. Next base: position 14,698,018 of record OY747717.1, on the reverse strand, counting down.
GAAGTTTTGTGACCTCTTGCCATACAGACTCACTGCTGTTAGTTTCAATGTCTGGATATGGAGGGGATGCGTGATTCTCAGCCAGGCTGTCATTTCGCTGCAGGCTTGTTATTGCTGTAGGTACAGTACAGCTCCTCTCAGCCTAGCTTCCCTAATAAAACAGCACATATCCAGACACTTCATGCCTTTTTTTTTTGCAAGGTACAGCACAGATAGGCACGCTCGGCATCATAGCATTGCTTCCTCCCCTCTGGTACTACTCCACTTTTCTCGGAAAACCTTTCAGAGCAGTCACAATAACTGCTCATCACAATAGAGTTCCTTTTTGCTGCTGGGCGCACAGAGAGTTGGGTTGTAAATAAAATACTAACTTTATGGTGTTTCTTCAGTGATCTTTTTTTTGTTAATGTATTGTAACAGGTAAAAGGTTTGTGCATGGGGTAGTGAGAGGTTTGTTTGACACGTCAGGAAATGATCTGCTTTTGTTGTCAGAGGTGATTGAAAAAGCTCACAGACAGGCAATCCAAAGTTGTTTGCATTCATCATGAGAGAATCTTTTGAGTGCAGCTTGTAGACTCGCTGGACAGCAGAGGATTGTGATAACTGGAATGTTTTTCAGAGAAATCTTTATAAAATGTCTCACAAATAAACACTGATTTTAAGGCTACTGTTGCACCAAGTACTAATGCAGAAGACTATTTGTGCATCATGAGGCTCAGCCTTGTTGCCAAGGTTTAACTGCCTCTGACAGATCCTGGGACAGAGGACTATTACTATTATTTCACCTTCTCAAGAGCAAGGCCCTGAGTCACATTAAAACTAATATTCTTTCTTAGTGTCCTGTCTTACCATTGAAGAGGAAGGTTGCAGAATCACTTATACAATGGTTTGCGATTTGTCAGTGGAAGAGTGGAGAAATAATGGGTCTCCCCAACACAGTCGGATGCGGGTGTATTATGGATTTGGGGTGGCAGTGGCTCAGAAGGTAGGAGTTTGTCCTGGTGCCAATTGCATAGCAGCCTCGCTTCTGTCAGTATGCCCGGGGCAACTGTGGCTACAACCATCAATCAGTGAATGTGAGTATAAATGAATGAATGACTGATTTTTGTGTAAAGCACTTTGGATTCCTCAGAGTTGAAGAAAAGACTGTCCAAATGCAGGCCATTTACAGCTATAAGGCCTTTAAAAAAGGGCTGTGAGGTGACAGGTTTATTCATGTCAGGTTATCCTGTGTACATTAATTACCTGATCCAACTCTTTGTAGTTATCTGCAACTAGATCCCTTTTATACTGTTTCCCTCTGATTGTTCTTGGAGCTGTGTTAACACAGTTCTGGCTCAAAGTTCTTCATCGTAAATAGAGACATTAATTTAGTTCCCAAGTATTACCGTTTCTTTCTTCCCTTACTATCATTCCACACCCATAAACAAACTACTTTGCACTCATTTACACAAACCACTGCACATCAGTTTATTTATATTTGTAGTTAAGGGTCTTCTACATGGAAACACTGATAAAAATTCTCCAAACTCATAGTTATTGTATGTATAGGGAACATTGTAATACACCATTCATTTTGGTTCTGATCCCCTTATAGACTGGTCAACTCTTATATGACAGATTATGAGCTCTAATCAAACCTAAATAATCCTGACCCGGTGCTGTTGGATAATTTTTTCTGAGCATCACATAGCCACCTCACAGCAAATTACAATCATACAGATTTACTTTAAGGGAAAGTTGTCAAAGCAGGTATACATTAATACATGGTTGGTACGATATGTGTTGAAGCACATGACCAATTGAGTGCATTCTAGTTCCAATTTGGGATACCACAGATATTTGCTCATTTTTGGGGTCCTAACTACTATTGGCAAGCTGACAACATGTTGCTTTTCATTTTGCACATTTAGACACTAAAAGAACATGTTCACGAATAGATGTTGCACAGTACTATGCATTAAATTTTTTCAATGACATACAAACTCTCAAAATAAATTATTTTACCTGTGTGGCAGCCATATTGGATATTGTGCTCATTGACGCTGTTGGTGGGCGAAAACAGGGGAGCTGATGTGAAATATTTGGTGAAATGTGAGCTAAAAACAAGGACAGCTGAAAAGATCCAAGGATTGTCAGCAGCTACAATAAGTGGGACCAGATCACAAAAGAAGAATAATCACAAAACACAAAGCTTATAGAAATTCAAAATGGATCCCAGAGTATGTGATAAGTTTGAGCTGATTAAAGTTACCTGTTGTCACACTTCCAAAAATTTGACTGCACTTTGCAGTGCTGTTGCGGACACACAGCCATTGGGTGGCGCTAACCCACATTCTAGCTCCGACAGGAGAAGAAGAGGACCAGAGGTTATATATGGCACCGCCACAGATTTTCACACTGGCGAGGGAAAAGACCCGAGTTCTGGGAGGAACTCACTCCAACGACGACAATACTGCTGATCAATCAGGTGAATCAAACCCAGTGTTTTGAGATAAACCCCACTGTTCCGCCCTGAGCCCTGCTTTCTGAACAGATGCTGCCGTATGAAGCGAGCCGCTAACAAGCTACTGAATGCCGCAGAACTGCGTCGAGACTGGAGCGTTACCCCACCGCGACAAAGCCTGGGACAATGCTATCATGAACCTGCAGAGAAGGTACTGTGTCAGTGAACTGAGGTGCAGCTGATCGCTGTTTAGCAAGCCGGAGAGGACGACACGCCGTCCAAGCTAATGCTACCCATGATTTGACAGCTATATTCCTCCCACTGCTAACGGACCGTAGCTGTGGCTAGCCTGCAGGCTAACGTTGTGTTAGCTTCGCCCATCATCCATGGAGCAACCTGGAGAACTTTAACAATTCAATAAGGTCTGTCTGGGCAGAGGCGAGATTAGGTTAGTTTAAACAAGATTTAAGGGTTGTTTATTTTCACTGTGATTTGTTACTTTATGTAAGATTTCATTTATTGTTATCATTTTCGAGGTTTCCAATGGAAAGTCGTTTTATATCCTGCAACCTGAGTTACTCAATCCAACAGTTTTCCTTTGTTTGATGTTTAATAAATGATCCAGCGTGACTTTAAGCATCGCCACGTGAGTTAGCTGTAAGCTACATGCTCTAGCGAACCACGTGGGCCCGCCATTGACGCGTTTTATTCATGAACAATAAAGACTGCCATTAATGCTATTCAAAATAGAGATCGACTTTAAAACGGATAGTTTAAACACTAAAACTAATCTTTTAAGTCATTTTTGAGACCGCCATCTTGGTAAGTCAAAATACTAAATTAGATCGACATAATTGGTATTGCTGTTAACATCAACATAAAGTCTAAATATTAAATTAGATCAATCACTGCGGTAACGGATCCATTAAATTGAATCAATTATCTAAAGGTTGTTGATTTCCAATTCAGCAAATGGTTTAATGAAACATTGCTTCTACCCAAAAAATTTTTTTTCACTTCTGCTTTGCATTGTGAATTGGTGGTTTGAAAACAAACCAGAATGTGCTGATTAGTCTTAAACTAATCGCAATTAGTTTAAAACTAACTTAGCTTCATTCCCAACACTGTTCAATACAAGCCTTGGTTTTTGAGCAAACATATTCATTCTGAACTGTGACATCATTATCAATTTATTGTTGTTTCTATTTCTGTGTATTTTTATCACTTTTACTGTTTTACTTCTGAGTGTGAGTTTTATTATCGTTTCTTAGCAGTTTAGTTGTGTGTTACTAGTTTGGTGATTTTGTTGATTTAAGTATGTTAACTGAAAGTGAATTCTTTTTGTAATAAACTCTTGTATTTTGGAAAACCATTGTTGTTATTTCACCTACATGTGTAGTAACTTGCTGTTCAGGTACGCCAAAAACTTATTCCTTCATATATTGTTTAATTACCTCAGCCTTATCAGGCAGGTAATCATAAACATAAACTGAGACTGAACAATTTGGCTATTGATATTCCTGGAATCCAGGTGGTGCCCCTAAACGTGTTAATTTTTACATAAAATTATTAATCTGATTAATAATTGCCCTAAGCAATTATTTATAATTATTCATAGCCAATACCTACCTATCTGTGGCACAACAGTGCTCACGCTAAAACAATGTAAGGTGCAGTTGTATTTATCACATAAAATGTCCAAATTTGATTTCTGTAAACTGTAAGCAGTATAATGACTTCCATGTGCAGATATGTTTTACAGCATGGAGGAAAATAGTTATATGTCTTGTCATTTCATACATTGATACTCTATGGTTACTTGGCACACTACACTCTTGCTCTGGGATGTTTGTGGGTTTCACAGAGCTGGAAACTTCATCATGGAAAAGATCTGTCTTTGTGTCTGTATCTGCATGAGCCGTTTCTGCTAGCCCTCATTACATGTTGTCATGTTCTGGCTTCATACCTAAACCCTCAGGCCTATTAATGACATACAAGCTCCATAAATACACTCACACTTTTTCCTGCAGTTTATTTGAACTTTAAGTTGACAGCGATGTAATTTCTCATTCACATGAATGTTTTATGAGCCAATAAACCTACACACAGAGCTAGAGCAAATAACCACATCTGACACTGACTTTCATACGCTAAGTGCAGAAATTCCCTCACAAATTCACCCTCTCAGGCCCGAACTTAAAAGTCATCTCTCCAGGCAGGGAGCTCATATGTTGACAGTTAGGCAGATCTGTCAAGAAATCAAGTGTGTGTGTGTACTTATATGCGCATCCATTTGTGAGTTTTGCATATTTCGTTCTTATTCTAGCATATAGGATGAATGCCTCAGCAGGGACACTGGGCAGGCGTTATTTAATCCTTATGTTTGTGGGCTTTGGCTGGATGCCATGCCACATTACCGCCCACAGAGAACAGAACTTCAAAGCGGGTTTGGGGGCTTGTTTTTTTCCCCCCAAATAGAGCCACTGAATCTGCAGCCAGTTAAAATAAAATTTTAGTTAAAGCATACATCCGCTTTGACGCCAAAAACCATCAGATTGTTTATCTTCAAACTGAGAGTGATTTATTTCCACTGGAAGCACTCAAAAGGGATCCTCTGGGGCTCAAATATGCCATTCACTGGATGATTTTGTCCAGTATTCACCCTAAGTCCACATGGTTCTCCCAGCTGAGGATAAAGTTGTTCTTTTGTAGTGCAGAGTTGAACAGTGTGGTTCTCTTTGTTATAATGGGATCTAGAGTTGCTCAATGTATCAAACTGTATTCGTCAAAGCAATACTATTGAATGGAATGTGTTGCAATCACAAGATACTTCTAGGATGTAACATTTGGTAGCCTGTCATATTTCAAATGAAATGCATTCAGTTTCTATTTACTAGTAATAGGCTTAGGTAATTATAACTATCAAGGTAAAACAAGACTTTAAAATGCTAGGGTTTCAAAACTACCTATACTTTCCCACATTTTTAGACCAAAAATGGTAGAAGTTATAAATTTTTATGCATTTAAGGAACAGCGAAAAAAAAAAAAAAAATCAGTATTTATCCTGCTGATCAAACACCAGAGCAATTGGCCTATTCTGATCTTTGGCCATTCGGTGTAATATTCTTCACAATAAGCACTTGAAATATACCATCATTATAACTTGCATAGCCCCTATGTTGCATTGGAGGAAACAGGATAGAGAAAATATGGGATAGTTGATATAATAAATTTAGCATGTGATATTCAACAATAAAACTGTAAAATCACACTATTTCATCATATGCTGGCTCCATGGGAGCGAAACAACAATGTATGAAGTATAAATGTATAAATAGATAAGCAGTAACTAATTTATTATTTCCTTTTTACTTGTACATTTTTAACTTATTAAATGCCAGCTGAGATTAAACTTATATTTAAAGAAATGGGCTCGAAGAGTAGTATTACTTTGGTAGTCTACAAATGTAAAAAAAAAACAATTATGAACATTCTCTTTTGAGATTAATTTGTAAAGACAATCCTATATACTGCTCCCATGGGTGATTTGGGTTCATCAAAATGTCAATGAGTAAATTTCTTATTGTAAAGTAAACCTGCTTAGGCCTTATTCGGAAAAAGATGTTAACAATTCACACTGATGGTATATCTCCTCTGAGGTTTTACAGCTTTTAATTATAAGATCTAATCAAACTTGAAGGACTGGTTGGATTATTTTCAGCTGTAACCACAACTGTTCTTTTGTTTCTGTGGGTCTCCATGCATAGGATGGGCTGCAATATAGGAAAAACATGAGGAAGATAAACAGAGCTGTACTGTTTTCATCTGCACCGCAATATCTGTATGACAGTGTGCCTTAATATTGAACAGGCATCCAGGGTGCTGGAAATCATAAGAAGACAGTAGCATCATGCCAGGAAGCCAGGTCATTACTCAGTGAAATAAAGCAAGGATAACACATTGTGAAAACAAAAGACTGGTTGTTACAACAGATGCAATTCTCACTGATCCTTGTTCAAAGTTATGTACCGACTTTTTTTTGTCTGTCAGCTAAAAACAGTGGGTTAGATGCTACTGGTGTGCAATATGTAGTAAACCAATATGATATAAAGTAGAGGAGGGTTTGCAATCTCTAACAGTGTGAGACACAACACAAGAGTTATTCTGGAGGTCTGGTATAAATTTAGTTGCCTGGTAATAATGTTTGGTCTGGTTGAGCTATATTTTGTCTTGGCTTTTGAAGTCCTAATTGTACTGAAAGAGCTGTGGCTTAGACCAGAATCAGAAGTGGACATGCTCCTGTGAGCCTGCAGACCGAGACATATTTCACATACACGAGTAATAAAAGTGATCTTCAGTCAGAAGTGCAGCTCCTTTAGTGTTTTATGTGTCCCACACTTTAATTTCTCTTTCAAGTTATGCGTTTGGGAGACGGTAAATGTTCACAGCTCTCATGTGCATTAGAACAATAAACTGATTTCTCACCTCTCAAAGGTCTCATTCACTGAGAAACAGTTTAAAACTTGCTCTCTTTGAAATACGATCCTTTACTCTGAGTAGGACATGTGTGCTGCACGTGATACTGTTGTCCAATCCCAGCTGCCTGCATTCGCCACAGAAAGGAAAAACGACGGCAGAAACGAGCGAGTCAGAAAAAGCCGTGTTATCTGCGTAAAAGTGTATCCGGGCCACTCTCACCTTGGCTTGCGACCGCCATGGGGAAGGTGGGGCTTGAGAGAGGAGAGCACATCTCGGCTGGTAGAAGCTAACCATTAGCAACTCCACAACACGGCAGAACACGGTCAGGCTTGTGTTATTTATGGACATAGACACCAGCGTTACATTTTTTTACCCTAGAAAATGGAGCTGAGGAAGAAACAGTTGGAATTTGTCTTGGAACACCGCAAGTGAAGGATAATAAGTCAGTTATTTGTTCGGGGGCAGCATAAGAGTTGCATTGCTGTTAGCCAATCAGAGGCAAGATGTTTGCATATCACGAATATTATTGAGTAAGACCTGTAATCTTGACGTTTCCCTCCACCCACTCCTCCAACAAACTGCAACCTCCTGAAACAGGAGAGAGGATTTTTTCCCCTACAGAAAACGACTCTCAAATCATTCATTCAAACTAGAGACCACAGCAAATCTATTGAAAAGACAAGTGAATGAGACCTTTAATTTATTACTTTAATTTGATCCGGGTAAAAAATCTTCTCTCCTTCGTTTGAACCCAATATTATGTAGTCTTGGAAAAATATAAAGAACTGACTGTACAGGGTTATGAAATGATTCTTCCATGACTGACATTTGAGATTTTAGTCACATGGTGGTCTCTGTAATCATTAGCTAACGCTGCCCTGTGCGCACAACCTAAGAGTCATTAAATGAATTACATTATATTGGTTTCTGTCAGTTGCTTCCAGCATAGCAGCCTCTCAGATCAATTCCAGCTCTCCCTCAATCTTTCCAGTCTTTTCTTTCTCATTGCTCCATATTTAACAGGATTGACCAAATGGCAAGCTCCATTTAGCAGACATGTCCAGGTCATTTAGTCCTGGAGATCTAGGAGAGAGCGGTGCCTTTTTAAAATCCTCCTCTTTGTTTCCCTCAATGTCAGTCATTTTTCCCGCCTCTCTACTCCACTGCTTCGGCCTGCAGACTTTCGTTGTGTCTCAGCACCCTCTGCAAAAGCAGCTGTCATTAAGCCTCGGATTAAATGATTCACTTACCAGCTGCATGTTAATCCTTGATGTCACTAAGTCTTACACATATTTTGTTGGCTCACGTGGGTGCGGGAAATTAAATTATATCTGAATAATATTCGCGAGAGATAGATATATAAAGTGAAACCTCAGGGTTTAAGCTGTTGAAGGGAATCGTGGAGAGAAAGCTAGCGGAATGCTTCTTTAAAATAATTTAGCCATGTGTTCCAGTGCAAGCACATTAGATGGAGGTACTTGTCTAATGAGGTGATTGAGTGCCTCAGCTCACTGCCATCTGCTTGCAACAAAGTGGCTTTGAATCCAGCAGATGAATATTAGTGCTTGTCACTTCTTGGCTCCCTTTGCAGCTTAACTTCTCCGGATGTCATAGTGTAGTTCCCATATTTATTTCATAATGCTTCATTTGGATTAATTGTTGGGGAAAAGAACATTCTAGAATACAGGGCCTGGCAAAAGTATTTAGACTGCTTTTCTTTTTTCCAATTCTGTCACAATGCATTATTAAACTTCACTGTTTTTTTATATGTTTTAAATGATAGACAGTGCATACTGTAACGTAGAATGAAAAAAACAGTATAAACCTCGGAAAAGTCTTGAGTGCATTTGTATTTGGTTCCCATTACCCTGATACCTTTAATAAAATCCATCCATTGTCTAGAAAGCTTAACCTGGCAGGGACGCAGAGGGCACTGGAGCCGATCTTCAGTGGTCATTGAGCATGGGGTGTGGAGGGGTGAACAGGCCACCAGTCCATCAAAGGGGAACACAGAGACGCACAGAACAGGGATTTCCACATTTAAGTATTTAATTACATATTGTTTGATTTTTTTTAATTTTTTTTTTACATTTACATGTAATGTCTACATTTTTTGATTATTTAATTTATGTGTTTCCATCTGTATTGAAGTTATCCAATTTTTAAATACAAATAAAACATTTATTTAATAAATTGCAGCACCTTTGGTCCTTAATAAAACAGAAGACTGTGATGAAGAAAATTATTAAATAAATAAGTAAAATGATATAAAAAGAAAAAAATGAATAAGAAAATAGGCATTATTATCCCTAATTAGTAAATAATGTCCACCTGAAGTATGCACCACAATGTGAAAAAGTTTTGAAGCTCGGTTTGAGACTTTATTTGAACTCAGAAGTGGGTGGTCAAATTAAGTTAAGGTGGATTCAAATTACATATACAAGTTTTTTTTTCTTTATGTACTTTTATTTACAATTGTGGTTTGACTAAATAATAAACAGAGCACTAACCCCCCAGATTTGGTCCTAAATTTGGCTTCCCTATTGTTTTTGGTACACATGCGTTGTCAACGTTTGTTTTATCGGTTTTGTCATTAGCTTTTTAATGTGCCGACCTGCACTGCCTCTGTTTTTTATCATGTCCCAAGGATATTGTATTTGTAAAGTCAGCATTTGGTGTGAAGGGAAAACCATACAAACATAAAAAAAGACAGTGAACACTATTTTCTGCAAGGAGTAATCCAGATTTCATGTGTTTTTGTGTTATCATGCACAGATGCTGCAGCGGACTCTGCTGCACCACAAGGGTTGTTTACTCTTGCTCCTTCCTGCACTTCAGCAGCTTTTGCTGATGACACACTCCTGCCAGCAACACAGATGTGAGCTCCACTTAGAAATGTTGTGCTTTGATAAAACTTAAAGCACAAAACACTTAAAAAACATTTTTTTCTCTCAGCGCAGCTCTGAATGTTGCACTTGCTCTTTATTTTTTAGACACAAACATTTCTTGCTTATGTTTCCAACCAGTTCAATTGGGTCAACATATAACAAGGACATAACCAAGTATGTATAATCTATTACATAAGGTTAAGGCCAACCAGACAAACTGCTGGGAAGTTCTGCATGAGGACAAAGCCAAAGAAAACATGGCCTGACAGATCTTTTTAACAGATAATTTAATTCAGATTCAGTTTTTAAATGACCCTTAGGGTATCTTTGTATATGATAAAGTGCCTTGTAAAAGTATTCTTACACCTTCAACTTTTCTAGACTGTTTCACGTTAAAACCACACATTTCAGTGTATGTTATTGGGATTTTATTTGAAAGACAAAATCAAAGTAAATGGTAAATGGCCTGCATTTATATAGCACTTATTCAGTCAGAGGACCAGAAAGCTTTTCATTCATTTGTTCACGCACACATTCACCACACGCTGATGAGCTACGGTCTACGTTGTAGCCACAGCTGACCTGGGGCACACAGACAGAAGCCAGGCTGACGTACACAGGCGCCACCAGGTATTCTGACCACCACCAGTGGAAAAAACATTCTGTACAAGTTCTTAAACCCCTCTAGTGACTCTTTTTCAAAAAAGCAACGACCGAAAAATCTAGCGACTTCTTTTGTGTTTTTTGAGACTTTTGGAGACTCTGACGTGAAGAACTTATCCTTGTTACTTTTCTGACCAAGCAGCGGTGCTGCTGTAGGCTTCTCTCTTGTCCAAGAGTGCTTATAGCAGCCAGGCCGAGCTAAACTGCATTCTACGAAATACAGAAAGGAGAAGTTTGAGCCCTGAATTAAAAGGCTGGCTGAAGCCATTTATTGGAGATGTTGCACTGGCATACCGCCTGTATTGTAAGGGTGATTTTTATTGCCACAATTAGTGATATAAAAACACATGACAACTAAAAAACATACTCAAAAGGCAAAACCTTATAACACTTCCACGCCAACCACAATGCCATCAATGGTTAAATAAAACAATTCTGCAAAAAATATAATAAATAAAAAAATGATTCCCCTCTTCGACAGTGTCTATTACAATTACATGCCATTATGCAAATAAGGGGATCAGGTCATTCAGCGACTTCTAATGACTTTTGGTACAGCAAATAGCTGCTTTCCCTGCTGAGGAGTTCGCAACACTGGAAGAGAAAGACGGTGAGCAAATGGAGGAGGATTCAAATACTGAATCTGGGGTAGAGCTGGTCGAGGAGGAAGAGGAGAAGCCACAGCCCCATCTAAAGAAAAAATGTTTGTTTTTTTGGTGGTGTGGTAGTTATCGTCCATTTATCGTTATCGAGGTGAACTGCTCAATATATTGTGATATTGATTTGAGGCCATATCGCCCAGTCCCAGTAGTAAAATTATAATTCAGTTTAATTCAGTTTATTTATATTGCGCCAATTCACAACACATGTCGTCTCAAGGAGCTTTACAAGGAATGTTATTTCAATTCCACCTGAATACATTTCCATTAATCCTTCAGTTCATTATTCCAATCAGTTTAAAATGTTCCATCTAAGAAAACCCAGCAGATTGCTTCGAGTCATTGACTTGCAGCATTCACTCCTCCTGGAAGAACAGGTCGCGACAGTAGACATTCGCTTGCATTGTGTGAAATGTGAAATTTCAGTACAGATCTGTATAACTATCTTAAACATTGTAAATATGTATCTTCCACTCTACAAAGGAGTTCCCTCCTCCGTTCATTTGTTATTTTTCAGAGGAACAAACGTGGCATAAATGCTTTTGATCATTTTTAAGATTTGTAAATGCAAAAGCTTGGTCCAAATGGCATTACGGATATATATTCCCATATTACTGTTTGAACAGTTAACACCATATATCGACCAGGTTGGATAAGGACTTTGCAGCAAAGTAGCAGCTGGTCAATATTTCATGGCTTGTCCCACACACACAGATAATTGCTTTCCAGCGCTGTTTTCTCTTTAACTTACTGAAAAGCTGAGATAAAGTGGAAGTGCAGATGCTGTGATTATTTGTTCTCTGGTGACCCCTTTAAAAGCACACAGGAACTCATATGTACCATCTCTGGTGCCAACTTTTATGAGATAATGACTGCAATATATCAGAATTGGACGGAGAGAGCACTATCACCATTCACTGCATACAATCAGGTTCCTCTTCAGGTTCTTCCCAGTCTGTGAACAAGCATACATAGAGGAAAATATATTCCAAACCTACCCTATTTCCATCCAGCAATACATTTGATATATGTATGTGTATGTGTCTGTGTTTATGGAAATGTTGCATATAAACGAGGTACTATGATATGAGTACAGAGTGCTTCATGATAAAACCCTGAAACGCAATGGACTCATAGAGCCAAATGCTTAGTATCAACAAACAACATCAACAAATCTCAGAACCTGACAAACAACACCACACCTGGATAGGAGAAAATATATTCAAAAAAATGTTGATTGATCAAATAAGTTATGCCATTCCGTTTGAATTCTTATTTAAACAATAGAAACCTTTGGCAAATGAGATCAAAACTTTTAATTGGCATAAACCATGCAAAAAATAGTTTTGTAATAAATAACGCATATCTTGTGAGTAACTCAAAGTAACTCAAAAAAATTCTAATTAATAAATCAATAGTTCTTAAGCATACAAATAAAAGCAACAACAGGACAGATGGTTTGTACAAAGGTCATATTAATAGGTGCATTTTATTTTGTATTTTATTGGAAGTTATGTTTAACTAATCTTTTAGATTTCAAAAACATTTTATGTAATTAAAGTTAAACCTGCTTCACAGTTTGTTTAAACCGTCAGTAATATGTAATATTATCTACTTCCTTTATGGGTTGATTATCGTATTTAAAGAGTAACTAAACCCCAAAACAACTTTTTTTGCTTCTAAACTGTATAAATGGGTATTTACCAATGCAATCTTTCAGTTTCTGGGGATTTTTTTAAATTTTTGTGTAAACTTGTTTAATTCTACACTTTTTGGTCTAAAAACGTCTTAGTGCTGCCCTCTTAGGGTTGAACTGTGGCTACTGCATTTTAATTTTGTGATTGGCGGAGAGCGGTATATCTTTTCCACTCTTTACGTCACAGGCATGGTCCCACAGACACGCCCCGTGGGTTTGGGTATAAAACCACCTCTCAGACACACTCGCCCCGTGGCGAGTTTGGAGTTGGATTGTGTTTTTCAGGTTACCATTATTATCACATTAGCACTTAGTTAGCATAGCTAACATACTGTTTTGAACCATAGCCTTTGTTAGCATCGCAGCAGCGCCGGCCTCGGGCAGCGCCGACTCAGCGCCTTGAGCCAGCGGCTCGAATTGATACGGCTCGGGCCCGCTGAGCTCCATAAAGCCTCCCTCTACCTCTGGTGACGATGGAGGAGATCCGCTGGCTCAGGGCGGTGAGTCAGCGCTGCCCGAGGCCGGTGCTGCTGAGGCAGAGGGAGACAGGAGGAGTCCAGTCTGAGTGGTAATGCTAACATAGGCTAACGTTCAAAACAGATGAATGTCGATCAGATCGATCAGTTGCACAACTGCCAACGTCGCTTTGGTCACTGTCCATGTTTCAGTGTCAGATTAAGCTAGTTGTCACTGTCCTCCTGAACACACCCTCACATTCTCCCCTCCGCTCATCCTCCACACTTGGCCACGCCCCTCCGTGCCTCCTGGCACTGCCCACTTTGTAGAATTTTTCTAATGTTGTCTGGGGGCGGGGTTATGCTTTTTCATGGGGTTCAGTTCCACTTTAAGAAATGGCAGGCATGTAGTGTAAATTGTGGTAACATGAGTTCTACTTATTGAAACATGTTTATCTGATGTATAATGTGTGGTCTGCATGCACCTGTTTGGCTTGGTCATCTGAGAATTTGCTATGTCCTTTATGTCTTGCCTCTGCTCTGGTTGTACCAGACAGAATCACGCTAACCAGCAGAAACAAATAATCTGCTCTCTCTAAACAACCAAATAAGCTCCCCTGCCCATAAGAATTAGGTGTTCCAAGTTTGACGCCATGCAGTGACATTTAAAAGGTGCTTAAGGCACTGGAGAGTGAGGTAGACCAGACCCTACACCACAAAGAAAAGTAATTCAAAGATTAATCCAGAAAAATAAGATGCAAATTCTAAGCTAAACTTTGGATGTGGAACTGTGTTGTTACAAAAAACTAAGATCTTTCTTTGCTTTATCTAACACATAAAGAGCAGAAGTGTAAAAGCACCTATGAGCAAAAGTTTGGCTTTAATTCACCAGAATCTTTTAATGAATGCTGCTTGCTGATGTTTCATTGCATTTTAAGTTTTGCAAGCTAAATGTAAGACAACCATTATGGTCAACTTTAACATTTCTGTGCATTTTAAAGACTCAACATCTACTTTCATTAGACCAAATTCCAATGTGTGTAGTTAGATGTATGAAAAGTTATGTTCTGCAAGTGCTCTTTTGTCTTGCACAGTGTGAATGGATTATGTGTGACAAGTTAACGGTGCCTAAAGCAGACTAGATTTGAAGTCTTTTTCTAAAATAATTCATGACTCTGCAACCCATTACCCATCATTCCTCCATTGTTTCTTTCATTGTTTCTTTTTTTAGTGCTAGACTTGCTTTGCCTTCAATTTGTGGCCCACAGGCTATGTCACTCATTTGTATTCCATTCCTTCTTTGTTTCATATCAAATGGATTCTTGTTTGATTTTATCTTCTATACTGAGTTTTGCAGAAACAAAATTTTTCACCATAACATCTTTTACCCCTAAAACAACTTAAACATTTTTTTATGTAAATAACCGCTACTTTGAGGTTTAGCAGTCAGCATTCCCTTCCCGTTTGCACTTAAATATTTCGACTTTAGAGCACAAATGACCAAATCCTTGCTTTTTGCTCATCTGCTTCCTTTGATTTGAGCACTGTTTTTGGGTATAAAAATAAAACAAAAACCTTTACAACCCATGGATGGATGGATGGATGGATGGATGGATTGATGGATGGAGAAGAAACAATCAAAGATCAATACAAAGCTAATACATCTATCATGCATCACTCACTCTTTTAATGCCAACAACATTCAGAAACGTATGTTTGTAAATCTCAATAAGTTAAAATTATTATGCCAAGTTCAATGTTCTTTCAAGGCAATACTGATTACCATTTTAGATGTTAGAAAGTGGATATGTTTCTCCATTTTTTAAAAGACTGCCTTGTTGATCAACCTTCTGCCTGCATGGTGGTGTAAGTGGTTTTTGATTCCAGTGAACGACTACAATCCGTCATGCTAAATGCATTACAGACATGCATATTGTAACCTAAACCAATACTTTTAAATTATATTGTTTATTGGTGTATTCTGGTTCTGGTTCTTCCAGTTAGTGGAAATAATCCTAATTTAATTGTCTATTTTAGTATCTCTTTAAAATTGTTTAAGAATTCCTTTGATACTCAGTAATGTTGTTCTATCTTCAGTACAGCAGATAAACAGTTAAACAGAAAAACAGCTATGTCTGATATCTTGAGAAATACGACATGATTTATTATTAACATGTCTTTTTACACTTGTTGATAAATTCCTTCTCCAGTTGCAGTTATGTTGTATTTTCTACCAGCTCTTTCTCTATATTGGTGAATACGGTTTTGTCAATATACCCATTGTGTCTTGAAGACAGCTCCTTTATCTTACTTGCCATCATTCTTGAGTTTATCTATATCCCTCAAGACAAAAGAAAGAAGGTGGGTTTCAATCTTCTGTTAATACCTTTTACCTTCACAGATTCTCACTTCCATTTTGGTCTTTAGTCTTTGTCTTGTTGAAAAGAGAAAGACTAAATTATCACACATCTAAATTATCCCCCTAGGGATGTCATAATCCCCCCTATAATGAGGCAGCAAAACATGGAGAAATAACTAAAAAGACTTCAAGTAAACTTGAAGAAATGTGAATGGCTGTGGTAATCAATACATTTTACTTTATGAAGACTGAGTAACTCCCAACAAGTTTACCCATTTACTCACTAAGTAAACAACTACTTCAGCCTTAGTGTAGAGTTTTTGTTTTTTGGGCACAAGACCATTTTATTCCCTCTGAGGCTAGCCACTCAATTGAATATTGTCAAAATGTCAACTAGAAACACCACAACAAATTTAGACAAACATTTAGCAAAAAGTCAGATATAGTATAAAGTTGGGATTTTCCATTATGATTCATATGGTACCATAACCTTAAGCAAAAAAAAAGAAAAAAAAGTTATCAGTCTAAGACAGTATTAAATAAAATTAGTGATAAATTATAAATTTAACTTAATTTAACTTACTCTACAAGGTAGGCATGAAACCAGAGAAATGTACCTACCTCAGCATGTCATTAAACATAATTTGAACAGCAGATATGGTACAAAAATGTAAGAAATGTTCTACACCTTGAAATGAAAAACTGCCTCATAACAAGGATGAATTAAACAAAACTGTACAAGTTAGTATATCTAGATATGTACTGTAACATTTAGGAATTTTTTTAAGTAACTTTTGCACATATATCTAAATTGTAGACATTTTACAAAGACAATAAATAAAACATTTTCACAAAAAAAGTAAAAGTAGTATAACCAAAGCAAAGGCAGAAATAACATTTTGTAGCCAAAAGCTGGGAGACGGTTCTTACACACAAACCTTATATAGGATCTCCTCCCACTCTAAAAAGCCAACTACTTAGTAAGTGATACTCGTTCCATTCAGTTTCTTCGTACCTCATCAGGCATCGACTCTGCAAGTGTGAAAATCACACTACCCACACACAGTGACACACTTAGAGGGACATATGGCTGGAACATCTCAGATTAAAAATGACCCAGGGATCAACACACGCTGTTGGTGTTTTGCACTCGTGACATCAGTGTCTCAGTCCCACTCTCAACGCTCTTAAATCCCGCACTGAAACCAGCTAAATGCACATGGTCTAGGATTTTGTTGACGTTACAGGCAGTAACTAATTTTCTAAGGATTTGTGTTGAATACAGTTTTACATTTAAAACTTACAGTACATGAAAAGAATCTAGGGTGCTTAGATTTTATAGAAAAGGTAAGGTTGCCGGTGCCAAAATAAATATGCTGTTGTTTAGCAGATAACAGTTAAGGATATTTAAAAATAATAAGGATGCTAGAACTGCACATATGAATATGGATCTCTCCAAAGAGGAATGTTTCATAGATTGCATACGTTGAAGTTTAGTCATTCACTAACACAATAACAACATGTATTACAGAGAATTTTAGTTTGTGCTTATTAGAATGTGTTTTGGTACAAGTAAGAAGAATATTGCTTTTCTAAGTACATTTAGGCAATTTAACCACACAATATTTACATTTTATTCATTTTAATACAGTTGTTGACAAGTTTTTCTTGTGATAGAAGTTATTTCAAAATAACAGTAAAATAAAATAAGCATGTTAACTTATTCAAAGGGAAAATATCACACTAAGGGAGTAAAGGCAACAGATTTACACATTCATGATGTGACTTCCCTTTAAAGATCATTCTTAACTGTCATTTCTGAGATACTGACAATGACATCAGGTGTAACACAAGATTTATTGACTTTTGCATCATAATCTTCCTGTGATCGCTAGACAACAGAGCATGTTTTTCTCGAAATAACACATCCTTATCTTAACAAACCAAAAGACTTAACTGAAAAGATGTGTAGTTGGTGTTTTTGCTGTTAATAGTTGTGGTACAATTGTCTGATGGGATTAGTTCAAATAGTTCAAGAAGAGGGTGCTCTGAAAATGTTCAGAGCACTCCCCTCACTGTCCTTTGCAGGGCACTCTTAACTGCCATATTGGAACTGAATTGCTGAGATGTGGTCCTTCAACACACTCTCAACCAGAGCTCTGTAGAACACTGGTAGAAAGTTGTGCTTGTTTTAGTTTCCTCATAAATTAAAAGGGCTCATTTTGATGACACCAGTTGTTAATATTATTTGACCAGGCATGGTCTTCAGAGATTTTTCTTTAAAAAGAATATATTTCTATCCAAGATCTCTACCTCACAGGTGTTACTCAGCTTTGTGCTAACCAGACCAAATGCAGTCAGATTATTAGCTGTGACTAAATAACTTGTAAACTCAAAAGGTGAGATCTTTATCTAGTGCTTTATTATTCTGATAATCTGCAAGTCTTTAAATGAGGCATATACGGAAAAAAACATCTCACTTATATTTTGGTTACACTTCTGTTGTAATTTTTCTACATTTTTTTAGTTTTGGGTTAAAAGTTAATGGGGAAAAAATAACCCTAATTTTGTTACAGCTGTCATGCTGTTTTCCATCTTGTTTTGTAGGTTCGAGTATTAAAACTGTGTGTGACATCTAAACGTTAAGAACTTACTCAAATTTGTGGCATAACAACTTTTTTGTATGTCTGTGGTATGTGTCTGTGTCTCATTTTGTATAGTACATGGGCATTGGGATGAAAGGTGTGGAATAGACGCTGTTTACCTGCGTCTTGATAGGGTCTGTTGACTCTGCTGTGATCTAATTCCCTCATATTATGTTTTTATCTTTAGGAATCAACTAAACATCTAGTGATAAAAGTTAAATGCTCTATGGGCACGCTCAAATGATCAAATAGTTACTAGCTATTTCAATCTGAAAGTAGCTTCGGCTGCTTTAGGTTGGAGCTGCTCCAAACATTCAGCATATAGAGGTGAGTGAATCACTGCATCTGCAAAAACCAGTATAAGTTTAGAGTAAGTGCATAGATTTCTCAACAGTGGTGCATTAGATCACACCTAATGCATCTCAGAATAGTGAGCCTCATGTAGCAGCTTTTTTTTTTTTTTTACATTTCCAGAGTATGGTAAAATGGTAAATGGCCTGTACTTGTATAGCGCTTTATCTAGTCCAAAGGACATTGAAGAGCTTTACACTACATTCAGTCAGTCGCCCATTTACACACACATCCACCCACTGATGGTGGTAAGCTATATTTGTAGCCACAGCTGCTCTTCTGCAGACTGATAGAAGCAAGGCTGCCATACAGTTGGCGCCACAAGGCACTCTGACCACCACCAGCAGGCAAGCAAAAAATCGGTGCATGTGGTGCATAGCAATGTGATGGATTTTCTAGTTACTTTTGGAGACCCTTATCCTTATCGTTATTCATTTGATATTGTCTAGATGAGGATTCCCAAAGTCTCCAACAAGCTTCAGTTCGGTGGAAGAAGACAATTGTGGTCAACTATGCAATTTGCCTAACAATCTAAATGGTGTCGGTTGGGCAAAACTCTTCAAATAAAGTATTATTTGTTCATTGCTTTGTTCATATCTGACACAGAGTGGTAGAATGGTGGAAAAAATCCTCTGAATCCTTTTTGTATTCCCTTGAATGCAGGCCAATCTAAATAATCTCCCGCTTACCTTTCTCTCACTATTGGATGACAACTCTTACTAAATACCCTCATTGGACACCAGCTATGAAATCAATACTACACCTTTGCAAACAAATCAAATTCTCTTAGGAAATCCAGATGCATATTGAACTTATTCTCTGAATTTAATCTCAGTTGGCGTAGTCAGACAGGGCACAGTGAATTTGGAGTGGTAATTTTCACAGCACTGCTTGATTTATGGGATTTTGAGTGACTTTCAATTTGCAGGTAATGATAAAGTTAGAGTGAGGAAGTCCGGCTCTTGTTCATTTTTATCTGACCCCAGCTCTCACAAAAGTAAGTCCTGTTTGATGGGAAGACCTGAGACGACAAATGAGAAACATTCATTACAAAAAACAGATAATGTCATGGCTCAGGTTGATTTAATTTTTTCTGGCTTCTCTAAAGCCTTTTGAGCATGGTTCTGAAGGATGTGCAACCATTCCTGTATGTCAGCTGCAATACTTCTCTTCAGTTTTTTTCCTTATATTCTTTTTTCTGTCAGCAGCTCTGTTTGCACAGGTAAGACAGAATCCTTCATTTCTGCAGGAAACGGTATTTACTTTAAGGGTCTGCCTGTGGCTTTCGTTTTTATGAGGTCTTTAGTCAAGCACACAAGCTGTCATCATCTGGCTGTTATATCATCCTAGTGAAATGCTTTAAGTAAACGATTTTGCAAAATAAGCTGGTGATATAAAATGGAAAGCTGCTTCAACTGATTAGGGAATCGTAGTGTCACTACTGCTTTTGCATACACTCCCAGGGTGTAATGGAAATCTGCTTTGCTGAAAGCTGTTGCTTCATGTGCAAATTTCACAGTATTCCGTGTGCAGTTCTTCATTATTGCACACTATATTTACTGAGTAAATCTAACCAAACCTCACTTATACAGATAATAAACACACCATACTACATCAAGTCTCGAAGTGGAATCACTTCAGTTGGAAATTCAATATAGCAAAAATATTCAGAAGTTACATCATCTGTTACAGTTTCAGTATTTTCTATTGGCTGAAAAGTTGGAAAGTTTTTCAAGTGTAGAGTTTTTGTTTTTTGGGCACAAGACCATTTTATTCCCTCTGAGGCTAGCCACTCAATTGAATATTGTCAAAATGTCAACTAGAAACACCACAACAAATTTAGACAAACATTTAGCAAAAAGTCAGATATAGTATAAAGTTGGGATTTTCCATTATGATTCATATGGTACCATAACCTTAAGCAAAAAAAAAGAAAAAAAAAGTTATCAGTCTAAGACAGTATTAAATAAAATTAGTGATAAATTATAAATTTAACTTAATTTAACTTACTCTACAAGGTAGGCATGAAACCAGAGAAATGTACCTACCTCAGCATGTCATTAAACATAATTTGAACAGCAGATATGGTACAAAAATGTAAGAAATGTTCTACACCTTGAAATGAAAAACTGCCTCATAACAAGGATGAATTAAACAAAACTGTACAAGTTAGTATATCTAGATATGTACTGTAACATTTAGGAATTTTTTTAAGTAACTTTTGCACATATATCTAAATTGTAGACATTTTACAAAGACAATAAATAAAACATTTTCACAAAAAAAGTAAAAGTAGTATAACCAAAGCAAAGGCAGAAATAACATTTTGTAGCCAAAAGCTGGGAGACGGTTCTTACACACAAACCTTATATAGGATCTCCTCCCACTCTAAAAAGCCAACTACTTAGTAAGTGATACTCGTTCCATTCAGTTTCTTCGTACCTCATCAGGCATCGACTCTGCAAGTGTGAAAATCACACTACCCACACACAGTGACACACTTAGAGGGACATATGGCTGGAACATCTCAGATTAAAAATGACCCAGGGATCAACACACGCTGTTGGTGTTTTGCACTCGTGACATCAGTGTCTCAGTCCCACTCTCAACGCTCTTAAATCCCGCACTGAAACCAGCTAAATGCACATGGTCTAGGATTTTGTTGACGTTACAGGCAGTAACTAATTTTCTAAGGATTTGTGTTGAATACAGTTTTACATTTAAAACTTACAGTACATGAAAAGAATCTAGGGTGCTTAGATTTTATAGAAAAGGTAAGGTTGCCGGTGCCAAAATAAATATGCTGTTGTTTAGCAGATAACAGTTAAGGATATTTAAAAATAATAAGGATGCTAGAACTGCACATATGAATATGGATCTCTCCAAAGAGGAATGTTTCATAGATTGCATACGTTGAAGTTTAGTCATTCACTAACACAATAACAACATGTATTACAGAGAATTTTAGTTTGTGCTTATTAGAATGTGTTTTGGTACAAGTAAGAAGAATATTGCTTTTCTAAGTACATTTAGGCAATTTAACCACACAATATTTACATTTTATTCATTTTAATACAGTTGTTGACAAGTTTTTCTTGTGATAGAAGTTATTTCAAAATAACAGTAAAATAAAATAAGCATGTTAACTTATTCAAAGGGAAAATATCACACTAAGGGAGTAAAGGCAACAGATTTACACATTCATGATGTGACTTCCCTTTAAAGATCATTCTTAACTGTCATTTCTGAGATACTGACAATGACATCAGGTGTAACACAAGATTTATTGACTTTTGCATCATAATCTTCCTGTGATCGCTAGACAACAGAGCATGTTTTTCTCGAAATAACACATCCTTATCTTAACAAACCAAAAGACTTAACTGAAAAGATGTGTAGTTGGTGTTTTTGCTGTTAATAGTTGTGGTACAATTGTCTGATGGGATTAGTTCAAATAGTTCAAGAAGAGGGTGCTCTGAAAATGTTCAGAGCACTCCCCTCACTGTCCTTTGCAGGGCACTCTTAACTGCCATATTGGAACTGAATTGCTGAGATGTGGTCCTTCAACACACTCTCAACCAGAGCTCTGTAGAACACTGGTAGAAAGTTGTGCTTGTTTTAGTTTCCTCATAAATTAAAAGGGCTCATTTTGATGACACCAGTTGTTAATATTATTTGACCAGGCATGGTCTTCAGAGATTTTTCTTTAAAAAGAATATATTTCTATCCAAGATCTCTACCTCACAGGTGTTACTCAGCTTTGTGCTAACCAGACCAAATGCAGTCAGATTATTAGCTGTGACTAAATAACTTGTAAACTCAAAAGGTGAGATCTTTATCTAGTGCTTTATTATTCTGATAATCTGCAAGTCTTTAAATGAGGCATATACGGAAAAAAACATCTCACTTATATTTTGGTTACACTTCTGTTGTAATTTTTCTACATTTTTTTAGTTTTGGGTTAAAAGTTAATGGGGAAAAAATAACCCTAATTTTGTTACAGCTGTCATGCTGTTTTCCATCTTGTTTTGTAGGTTCGAGTATTAAAACTGTGTGTGACATCTAAACGTTAAGAACTTACTCAAATTTGTGGCATAACAACTTTTTTGTATGTCTGTGGTATGTGTCTGTGTCTCATTTTGTATAGTACATGGGCATTGGGATGAAAGGTGTGGAATAGACGCTGTTTACCTGCGTCTTGATAGGGTCTGTTGACTCTGCTGTGATCTAATTCCCTCATATTATGTTTTTATCTTTAGGAATCAACTAAACATCTAGTGATAAAAGTTAAATGCTCTATGGGCACGCTCAAATGATCAAATAGTTACTAGCTATTTCAATCTGAAAGTAGCTTCGGCTGCTTTAGGTTGGAGCTGCTCCAAACATTCAGCATATAGAGGTGAGTGAATCACTGCATCTGCAAAAACCAGTATAAGTTTAGAGTAAGTGCATAGATTTCTCAACAGTGGTGCATTAGATCACACCTAATGCATCTCAGAATAGTGAGCCTCATGTAGCAGCTTTTTTTTTTTTTTTACATTTCCAGAGTATGGTAAAATGGTAAATGGCCTGTACTTGTATAGCGCTTTATCTAGTCCAAAGGACATTGAAGAGCTTTACACTACATTCAGTCAGTCGCCCATTTACACACACATCCACCCACTGATGGTGGTAAGCTATATTTGTAGCCACAGCTGCTCTTCTGCAGACTGATAGAAGCAAGGCTGCCATACAGTTGGCGCCACAAGGCACTCTGACCACCACCAGCAGGCAAGCAAAAAATCGGTGCATGTGGTGCATAGCAATGTGATGGATTTTCTAGTTACTTTTGGAGACCCTTATCCTTATCGTTATTCATTTGATATTGTCTAGATGAGGATTCCCAAAGTCTCCAACAAGCTTCAGTTCGGTGGAAGAAGACAATTGTGGTCAACTATGCAATTTGCCTAACAATCTAAATGGTGTCGGTTGGGCAAAACTCTTCAAATAAAGTATTATTTGTTCATTGCTTTGTTCATATCTGACACACAGTGGTAGAATGGTGGAAAAAATCCTCTGAATCCTTTTTGTATTCCCTTGAATGCAGGCCAATCTAAATAATCTCCCGCTTACCTTTCTCTCACTATTGGATGACAACTCTTACTAAATACCCTCATTGGACACCAGCTATGAAATCAATACTACACCTTTGCAAACAAATCAAATTCTCTTAGGAAATCCAGATGCATATTGAACTTATTCTCTGAATTTAATCTCAGTTGGCGTAGTCAGACAGGGCACAGTGAATTTGGAGTGGTAATTTTCACAGCACTGCTTGATTTATGGGATTTTGAGTGACTTTCAATTTGCAGGTAATGATAAAGTTAGAGTGAGGAAGTCCGGCTCTTGTTCATTTTTATCTGACCCCAGCTCTCACAAAAGTAAGTCCTGTTTGATGGGAAGACCTGAGACGACAAATGAGAAACATTCATTACAAAAAACAGATAATGTCATGGCTCAGGTTGATTTAATTTTTTCTGGCTTCTCTAAAGCCTTTTGAGCATGGTTCTGAAGGATGTGCAACCATTCCTGTATGTCAGCTGCAATACTTCTCTTCAGTTTTTTTCCTTATATTCTTTTTTCTGTCAGCAGCTCTGTTTGCACAGGTAAGACAGAATCCTTCATTTCTGCAGGAAACGGTATTTACTTTAAGGGTCTGCCTGTGGCTTTCGTTTTTATGAGGTCTTTAGTCAAGCACACAAGCTGTCATCATCTGGCTGTTATATCATCCTAGTGAAATGCTTTAAGTAAACGATTTTGCAAAATAAGCTGGTGATATAAAATGGAAAGCTGCTTCAACTGATTAGGGAATCGTAGTGTCACTACTGCTTTTGCATACACTCCCAGGGTGTAATGGAAATCTGCTTTGCTGAAAGCTGTTGCTTCATGTGCAAATTTCACAGTATTCCGTGTGCAGTTCTTCATTATTGCACACTATATTTACTGAGTAAATCTAACCAAACCTCACTTATACAGATAATAAACACACCATACTACATCAAGTCTCGAAGTGGAATCACTTCAGTTGGAAATTCAATATAGCAAAAATATTCAGAAGTTACATCATCTGTTACAGTTTCAGTATTTTCTATTGGCTGAAAAGTTGGAAAGTTTTTCAACCAGGTTCAATGTTTACACCTTCTTTCTACTCTATTCTCAAAATAAGGGCTCATTTTTATTTGGAATAAAAACTAATGTGATACACATTTTGCGGTTAATGATTCTCTACAATTCTGGACAGACATTCCCATACAGTATTTATCAATGTTAACGTCATATGAATTTTTAAAGGGTGAAATGTTTGTACAACAAGCAACTTAGATTTTTTTAAAGCAACAGAGTTTTTTATGAACAACAATTGCATCTATGAGTTTCGGTAATCCATACAAACCCAAAATTAGACACACAGGATCAATATATATACAGTCGTGGCCAAAAGTTTTGAGAATGACACAAATATTTGTTTCTGTGATGTTCTGAAATATAATTACAAGCACTTTATACGTTTCAAAGGCTTTTATTGACAATTACATGACATTTATGCAAAGAGTCAGTGATTGTATGATAACATGTTAACACTAAGATGGTAAAAAAAGGAAAGTGAAACAAAAATACTGGCATCACAAAAACCTACAGGTGCTGATGTACATTTCTGGTTGGGAATGTCGTATTATTTTTGGGCTTATTATTTATTTTTAATTCCTGTGTAAACTGTTTATAGGACAAACAACTGCAGTGGTTTTGAAAACAAGAATTGAGTGCAAAAGTTTTCATTTACCGGTATTATAAATTTTCTCTTATCCAGTCATGTTCAAATATATACACACATGCTGAAACATATACATAATCCCCACTAATATTTGGTTAAATGTTACTTCACAAGTTGCATCTTGACTACATGCTTTTTGTTGCCATTAATGATCTCCAAATATAATTATGGGTGGATGTTGGTAATTTCTATGCAGAAATTAGTCTTTTAATCTGTTAACAGAAGGGGGTTTGCAATTGTTGAACAACCTAAGAACAACTAGGGATCAAGACTGCCATGCAAGAAACTACTAGAACACCAGAATCACTGACCCCAGTGAAGCCAGTTTAACATCAATATGGAATAAGACGGTCCTGGACAAGATAGAAGGATCTCCTCCAAAATCGACACTTTCAAGCTTGACTGAAATTTCTGACCGCCCACATGGAAGTTAATAATGTAATGCATCTATTCAGAAATACCAACTGTATTTTCATATACAGTATGTTGCCAACATTACAAGCTACATGATTCTGAAATGAAAGTTTTTGTTTTTATTTAAACTGTGGCACAAGACACTAGCTGAAATAAACAACACTTGTAGTTCTAGTTTCTGGTCAAACCTACCTTTTATATTGATGAATTAAAGGGAAAACATAGTATGACTATAATACCCAAAAATGGAACCATAGTCTAAAACCACTCCTGTTCAGTGCGATAAATGAGAAGTTTTATCCTGAATGCTTATAGAGCCACCTACTTGGATTTTGGTTTTGTATTGTGTGGAACTATGTGCTCATATAGCTCATGGAGAGCAATTTTGCAGCTTTATACATATAGTTTAGCTCTCTGATGCATAACATTTGAAAATAAGCTGTTATTCACCCAGCAATGTTGAGGCAGTGCTTTTGTAGGTAACTTATGAGAAGCAGTAAATGTCCTGCATTAGTCAGACGGTGAGCACCGGTATGCTGGAAAATCAACTCTGTGTTGCTTCAATTTCACTCTCCTTGCTTTCTGTAATCCATTTAAAACACTATCTTCTTGATCTGGCATATAAATGCTTTAAGACAGTTTCTTTTTACCTACAGCAAATAGAAATATTGTAAAGATTTCCTTGGCAAATTTGGAGATTATGTGAATTGAAGGGTTTATTATGTCTAAAGTAAACATAAATATATTTTTGCCAATCAGAAGCTTGTGTGCCATCTTGCATTTATTTCATTATCTTGTATTGATTAATTTCTACATTCAGAAAGCTGTATGGAATCAAGCTGTCTCATTAACAGCCAGATTAAACTACGTTTTAAACACACTGCGCAACAAATGCAGAGTGACTGAGGTCTTTGCTTTTAATATAAGCACACACCGTGGCTATTCTGACTAATTCCAATCTAAACTCTGGTATGTTTTTATCCAGAATAATGTGTTTTTACCCTTGTATTGTTGCTTCACATCATTCCACATCACATCCATCTTAGTTTAAAATTTTGCCGCTGCTTTTGTAAAGGATCTTGTGTATCTTTCTTCATATTGACCTGGGGGTGTTAAGAAGGTCCAGCTGTCTCTCAGTTCCTCACTGTTGTGTTCTCATCAGTCTAGCACTCTTTCCACTCTGTTTATTTTCTTTCCCCTTGTGCCTCTGTTTAATAGGAAACTGATTCAAATCAGGCCTGTGCTGACTGACCTCATGTCAAGATGTGCAGGAGCAAGGCTGAGTCAGTGCGAGAGGAGGTGAGGTGAAAAAGACGTGGGGGGAAAATGTTGGATGGCTGAAGTACAAAATGCTTTGAGATTTTGCTTGAATATGTTTCTTGAGCCAAGTAGATTGAAGTCATGCTTGTTTATGCAGTGTAAACTATGTTTGAAACAGAGAGTGATTCATTTAACAGATTTAAGACTAAAGCCTTCAAATGTCCCAACCTCTGTCCTGCTTTGGTTGCACCAGCTGTTTCTTTTTGCCCTCTAGGAAGATAAACATTCCCATCCACGTTATATTAAAATTATCAAAAAATTACAGCACTAAATATTTTATTGTGTAAGACTTTTTGCAAAATATACATACTCATTTTGAGTTTGCACTTTTCATCCACATGAAAGCCGACATATTGAGAGAACAATGACATTGCTCTTGTCCACGGTAACTTTGTCTTTTAAAACTCCCACCGCACTCTTGTGTTTTGACCTCGTGTTTCAGTGGTGTACAACAGGTACACAGCTTTGAATAAATAACACTCCATCACATTCTAATACATCTGGTACTGTTAAGCAATTTAATTTCCAACTAAGCCAGGCAGGATGGATTTTTGGTCAAATTAAAGAGCAATGATCCAATTTTACCATTACAAAATATCTTGCTAGATATTTCACTATCTTTAGAATTCACGCTTTCTTGGCTTGATTAATTAAAAACCTAACCATTTAAAAAAAAGGTGTAAGACTGAGCCTCAGATTTGTCATTTGGTACTAACATCATATTTTTTACATGAAAGCTACACATACCTGGAGCGATGTGAATTCGGATCAGTTACATCATAACATCATAAAAAGCTGGATAAACTAATCATACTTTTGTGGAACAAGCTTCAGGAATTTCCTTAATGCACTGAGCAGCAGGACCAGAACTTTGACAAATGTCTGCAGCGGTTTTCCCCTTTTAATGCTTTGGTGTACTAAAAACTGGTTTTAGAGTTAAATAAGGACTCAATTAACCTTTTTATGCTCTGACGGTAGATACAGTGTGTGATACTTTTGGACATACATGTAAAATGACCATTGGCTGGCCATCGCCCCTGCGGCCTGACCATTGGCTGGATCCGCCCTGGCGTAGCCGGTTGCCGACAGAGCCCCCGGGGCCCCTGCATTGTAGCTCCTGGATGTTGGGGGTGCTGTCAGCCCTTTGTTGATCCGCCTGGGGCTCCTGTGCTCAGCTTACCCTCTCCCTCTTAACCTTTTTTCCCTACCTCTCTTAATCTACTTTCTTTCTTCCCCTGTATTTTCTGTCTCCGTGTTCCTGGCACACCGGGGGGAAATAACTTTCTCATAAAGATTTCTTACACATACAGGTCCTTCTCAGAAAATTAGCATATTGTGATAAAGTTAATTATTTTCTGTAATGTACTGATAAACATTAGACTTTCATATATTTTAGATTCATTACACACAACTGAAGTAGTTCAAGCCTTTTATTGTTTTAAAACTGATGATTTTGGCAAAAAAGTAAAGAAAAACCAAAAATAAAAACAAATTAGCATATTTCATCTGACCAATAAAAGAAAAAGTGTTTTTAATACAAAAAAAGTCAACCTTCAAATAATTATGTTCAGTTATCCACTCAATACTTGGTCGGGAATCCTTTTGCAGAAATGACTGCTTCAATGCGGCGTGGCATGGAGGCAATCAGCCTGTGGCACTGCTGAGGTGTTATGGAGGCCCAGGATGCTTCGATAGCGGCCTGAAGCTCATCCAGAGTGTTGGGTCTTGCGTCTCTCAACTTCCTCTTCACAATATCCCACAGATTCCCTATGGGGTTCAGGTCAGGAGAGTTGGCAGGCCAATTGAGCGCAGTAATACCATGGTCAGTAAACCATTTACCAGTGGTTTTGGCACTGTGAGCAGGTGCCAGGTCGTGCTGAAAAATAAAATCTTCATCTCCATAAAGCTTTTCAGCAGATGGAAGCATGAAGTGCTCCAAAATCTCCTGATAGCTAGCTGCATTGACCCTGCCCTTGATAAAACAGTGGACCAACACCAGCAGCTGACATGGCATCCCAGACCATCACTGACTGTGGGTACTTGACACTGGACTTCAGGCATTTTGGCATTTCCTTCTCCCCAGTCTTCCTCCAGACTCTGGCACCTTGATTTCCGAATGACATGCAAAATTTGCTTTCATCCGAAAAAAGTACTTTGGACCACTGAGCAACAGTCCAGTGCTGCTTCTCTGTAGCCCAGGTCAGGCACTTCTGCCGCTGTTTCTGGTTCAAAAGTGGATTGACCTGGGGAATGCGGCACCTGTAGCCCATTTCCTGCACACGCCTGTCCACGGTGGCTCTGGATGTTTCTACTCCAGACTCAGTCCACTGCTTCCGCACGTCCCCCAAGGTCTGGAATCCGTCCTTCTCCACAATCTTCCTCAGGGTCCGGTCACCTCTTCTCGTTGTGCAGCGTTTTCTGCTACACTTTTTCCTTCCCACAGACTTCCCACTGAGGTGCCTTGATACAGCACACTGGGAACAGCCTATTTGTTCAGAAATTTCTTTCTGTGTCTTACCGTCTTGCTTGAGGGTGTCAATGATGGCCTTCTGGGCAGCAGTCAGGTCGGCAGTCCTACCCATGATTGCGGTTTTGAGTAATGAACCAGGCTGGGAGTTTTTAAAAGCCTCAGGAATCTTTTGCAGGTGTTTAGAGTTAATTAGTTGATTCAGATGATTAGGTTAATAGCTCGTTTAGAGAACCTTTTCATGATATGCTAATTTTTTGAGATGGGAATTTTGGGTTTTCACGAGCTGTATTCCAAAATCATCAGTTTTAAAACAATAAAAGACCTGAAATATTTCAGTTGGTGTGCAATGAATCTAAAATATATGAAAGTTTAATTTTTATCATTACATTATGGAAAAGAATTAACTTTATCACAATATGCTAATTTTTTGAGAAGGACCTGTATATATCAAGCAAAGTACTATAGCAAAAGCTGTAATGCTCCACTTAAATTTGTCGGGCTTCTACTCGGTACTCAGATACCAATTCTGAGCTCCACAATGCCAAACAGGACATGTGTTAAAAATGTTCAATTTTAAAAAATAAATGTAAAATGAAGGATAAAAAAGTGTGTTCTTCACTTATCTCTTTGTAACAACTGTTTTTAATTCTAAATTGTTGTATTTTCAAAAAGATTCCTGTAAATTACATAGTTTCATATGATTGTTAGGGAAACACAAATCGTGCGAGAATAAAGTTCAGGTGTTTTTAAGAACATGTGGGCAGT
Source organism: Valencia hispanica (assembly GCA_963556495.2). NCBI lineage: Eukaryota > Metazoa > Chordata > Actinopteri > Cyprinodontiformes > Valenciidae > Valencia > Valencia hispanica. The sequence continues at coordinate 14,667,600 of OY747717.1, read as the reverse complement.
ATCACAACATATGAAGCAAAAAGTATTCTGTATTGATGTCACGCTGCCCTATTCCTGCTTCATTGTCTTCACCTGTCTGTCTCATCATCCACACCTGATCCTACTCACCTCCTGCCTTTAAGACTCCTCACTTCCTTTCACTCCCAGCCGGATCATCCATCTTTCATCCTTCCTCCTAGTCCTCCTTCCTCCTAGTCCTATATTGTCTTCATCCCCATGGTGTGTCGTCTTCCTGCCTCTTCGTTCCAGCCCGATGTCCAGTCTCTCCATTCCTGCCCTCGTCTCCGTTCACCACCATCATCACAATCTCCTCACTTTAATAAACATCGTGCACCTTCCTTCAGCGAGTGCGTTTGGGTCCATTCTCCACACACACCACGTGACAGAATGATCCGGCCTTAAACATGGACCCAGCACTCGCCCAGGAGATCGCCGCCCTGCGCCAGGACGTCTGGGCTAACCTGGCCAGACTCGCTGCCTCTCCTCACCTCCCTGTGCGGGTCTCCGGAGCCGGGGAGATCCTTGGAGTGCTCCCTCACTTCCAGAGTGTCTTCTCGGCCCGGGAGCTCGCCGATCTGCGGCACGAGGCGAAGAGGATTCGCCAGGAGGCGTTGGACCAGACGATCGGTCCGCCCTCTCCGCCTCCACCATCTGGCCGTAGGCGATGGACCCGCCGAACCGGTGTTTCAGCGAGCGAGGAGCAGGGCGGCGCGGCCACACGGACCACCAATGTCTGCTCCATCTCCGCGTGGCACCCACCGCCGGTTCTCTCCCCCGCCGTCTTTGTCCCTCCTCCAGCTGGCTCTTCGGGGGCTCCTCACATCAGGGAGGAGGACCTCTTCGAGTTTTTCTATGGGGACAAGACGGCCTACCTCTGCTCCAGGGGAGCGCCTCGCCGCAGACAGCGACGCCGCCGAGGTGGGGCCGCTCCCGGGGAAGTTCCGGCTCCGGTCCGTGAGCCCGCTCCGGTCCGTGAGCCCGTTCCGGCTCCGGTCCGTGAGCTCGTTCCAGCTCCAGATCCTGAGCCCATTCCAGTCCATGAGCCCGTTCCAGTCCATGAGCCCGTTCCAGTCCATGAGCCAGTCCCAGTCCATGAGCCCGTCCCAGTCCATGAGCCCGTCCCAGTCCATGAGCCAGTCCCAGTGCATGAGCCAGTCCCAGTCCCAGTCCATGAGCCCGTTCCAGCTCCAGAGCCAGTCTCGGCTTCCAACATTCCTGCGGTCTTCCTGGCCATCACTTTGGCTGCTCTCCAGCAAGCGACATTTCCCCATGCGTCGCTGGAGCTCCCGGGGAGGGTCAGGGAGGACCCGTCCCCGTCGCTGAAGCTCCCAGGGAGGGTCAGGGAGGACCCGTCCCCGTCGCTGAAGCTCCCAGGGAGGGTCAGGGAGGACCCGTCCCCGTCACTGGAGCCTCCAGAACCTTCGTTTGAGGAGGCGTCCGAGCCTCCAGACTCTCCGTCTGAGGAGGCGTCCGAGCCTCCAGACTCTCCGTCTGAGGAGGCGTCCGAGCCTCCAGACTCTCCGTCTGAGGAGGCGTCCGAGCCTCCAGAACCTCCGTCTGAGGAGGCGTCCGAGCCTCCAGAACCTCCGTCTGAGGAGGCGTCCGAGCCTCCAGAACCTCCGTCTGAGGAGGCGTCCGAGCCTCCAGAACCTCCGTCTGAGGAGGCGTCCGAGCCTCCAGACTCTCCGTCTGGGGAGGAGTCCGAGCCTCCAGACTCTCTATGGCACTACCTGAACCTCAGAAAAGGACCTAAGGGCCGTCCGCCCGACCTCCGTCCAGCCAGAGGACGCCGCCGGGGCCGTCCGCCCGACCTCCGTCCAGCCAGAGGACGCCGCCGGGGCCGTCCGCCCGACCTCCAGGTCCTCAGGGGCCGCCGCCGAGGCCGTCCGCCCGACCTCCGTCCAGCCAGAGGACGCCGCCGAGGCCGTCCGCCCGACCTCCGTCCAGCCAGAGGACGCCGCCGAGGCCGTCCGCCCGACCTCCAGGTCCTCAGGGGCCGCCGCCGGGGCCGTCCGCCAGACCTCCAGGGGCGTACCCAAAGAGACTCGGGGCCCTCCTTCCGTGGGGCCCCTCCACCCACCCTGGCAAGGGTGCTTGTTTTTTTTCTCTTCCCTTTCTTTTTCACTCTTTCCACGGTGTCTGGAATCCACCTTTAAAGGGGGGGGTCCTGTCACGCTGCCCTATTCCTGCCTCATTGTCTTCACCTGTCTGTCTCATCATCCACACCTGATCCTACTCACCTCCTGCCTTTAAGACTCCTCACTTCCTTTCACTCCCAGCCGGATCATCCATCTTTCATCCTTCCTCCTAGTCCTCCTTCCTCCTAGTCCTAAATTGTCTTCATCCCCATGGTGTGTCGTCTTCCTGCCTCTTCGTTCCAGCCCGATGTCCAGTCTCTCCATTCCTGCCCTCGTCTCCGTTCACCACCATCATCACGATCTCCTCACTTTAATAAACATCGTGCACCTTCCTTCAGCGAGTGCGTTTGGGTCCATTCTCCACACACACCTCGTGACAATTGATTAGTCTGTCTAAATTATTATCACTGAAATTATTAAAATATAATGAAACTTATTTCTCTCTATAAAATTCCACAGTATACAGTGAACGTTTCCTTGGTTTCACCTCAATGTATTTTGTTGTGTAAATTTACTACATGGCAAGCTGAATAGTAAATAAACTGCAAATAAAACTGAAATCTATACTTGATCGCCAATATCCTCTATTTGTTGGTTAAAAACATGCCTGTTAAAGACGTTTTGTAGGGGAAAAAATGTTGAATAGCTTTTTTCTACCATTTTTTTTAATAGTAGATATGTTTTAATGATGGAAATAGTAATAAAAAAGGCCATAGGAACTTCTTAAACTCGTGTGGCAGTAAAAGTTGGGGGGAACACCCTCTTAGCTGGCATCATAACACACCCCAGGTGGTGCAGCTACTGGCTGATCGCTGACCTGCTGTTCCTCCTTTCTTTGAAACATCACATGTGTTTTAGGTAGTTCGTATAGAGCAAGATCAACAGAAAACATGCAATGGCTTGCATTGCTGTGTGTGTGTTAAGAGCATCTTTGAGTGTTTGTCTTTTTTCTTCTTGGCCCACATTATTGATGCTCCTCATGCATGACTTGCATTTACATACTCCTGCTCTCTCTTGTGGTGTGTGAAATCACAGTCAGTGGTCTGGTTTGATGTTTACAAGGCCGTGCAACAGAAAGCTCCCTTGAGCATACGCTGATGTTAAGACTCAAGAGATCTCCTTTTGTTTAACTCAATGTCTTTCTTCTCAATCTTCCTTTTTTGTGCCTATTTTGCTCATCTCCTTTTACCTTCGTTTTTGTTACTGTGTCTCTGGTCCAGGGGAAGGGTTTCATGAAGTAAACTTTTGACAGTTAGATTGATGACAGAGACTGTTTTTTTTTTCTCAGTGTAGAACAACGACCTTGCTCTGAATACGCAACCACAGCACAGTGGAGCTCCACTTTCCAATAAACAGCCTCAAGGCCAAACACATATTCGTCAGTTCTTAAAAAACTAAAAAGTTTTAGATAACTTTATTTGTTTTACAGTTTTGCTGTCCTTTACTCAGAAACTCCTATTTTTATACCGTGTTAAATAAAGGTCATATTGAGTCTTGCATTAGTCTCAAAGCAAAGGATTTGGAGATTCATGCAAAAAAATTATAATTATAAAATATTAAAATATGAATGTGGTTTCAAAGTATCTAAAAGCTGATATTTGCATTTCTGTTAATGTTTTTAGCAAAAAGGAGTTTATTATGCTTTGTTATATGGAAAATTTGTGTTTCCCAACCCGAAAAACACATTTGACTAACTTGGTTTTTTTTGCGTTTTTGTTTTCTGTTTTGTTCTGTTGGGACTTTACATTTGTCCTTGTGGATATGCTTAAACACATAATGAAAGGCAATTGTTCTTAAATTTTAAAGCCAATAGAAGAGAAAGCCAATTCCACGTCTGCATGAAAGGTAGAGCCAGCATGGCAGCGTGAGTCACCCTTGATGCTGTTGTGTTGCATCTAATACCAACAATCAGGCCATGCTCGAAGCACACACTGGGACACTGTTACATCTGCTTCTTTTGGTTTCTGTGTGGATTTAGAAAAGTTTTAGAACAAAAGCAGCACGTTGAGGAGGGCTTATTAGTGACATTGTTGAGCAATTACTGCTTAAAATGGGCTTTGCTTCCTGCAGTGAAGTGTAACAAAAAACATTGTTTTAATCAGGACATGTGAGCCTACAATGATCCACTTACTTTGTGGCCATTAGAAGTATTCAGACCTCTTGAACTTTATCACATCTTTGTGACAACTAGGGATGCACCGATACCACGTTTTTGGAAAACGAGTACGATACCGATACCGAGTACTTAATAAAAACATGATTTAAATTTACAGGTAACAGCTTTAGTCATATAATTTAACAAAAAAACAAGGGACTAGTTTTAAATTAAGAACATTTATTTAAAATGAAAAGCATATTGTATGCAACATATTAGAGTAAATAATTATATTGATGGCATCATATCTAGGCTCCAGAACATGGAGGAAACACAGGAATCCTGCATTTTCTACCTCCGAGAGTGGCTGGTCACTCAATGCAATGTACTCGATAAATGCCTGTGTTATTTTCACAGCACGTGGATTATGTCTGGACATTTTCTCTCGTCTTGCAAGAGTTTGCTGTAGCGTGGGTTGTGTTGGTTTAGAAGCGTGGGTAAACTCTTTGTACTCGTCGTGTTGGGATTTTAGGTGCTTGATTAAATTACTTGTGTTTAATGCGCTACCTTTTGAGCCTCCTCTGGACAATTTCACTGAACACAATTGGCAGTCTGCCTTTGTTTTGTCGTCTTCATTCACCTTGAAATAGTTCCACACGGCTGACATGTCTCGTCTCGCCTCGCCTTCTCCCTGCTCTGAGCTGCAGCCGGGGCCTGGGGGCGGGCACTTGGCGCCTGTGATTAACCCCTTACACGCCGCTCAAACATAGACATTTCTCAGACCGTGGTATCGGTCCCCGGTATCGGGGGACTTTTAACGAGTACGAGTACTTTAGAAAATGTGGTATCGAGGCCGATACCAGATACCGGTATCCGTATCGGTGCATCCCTAGTGACAACACTTCGACAAAACTTGTTATATTGTAATTTAATCAGATAGACCACTATAATGTTTTGAGTAATCATGAAATAAAATGATTTTTTTTATTTGCACTAAAAATCAGAAAAGTGCATTTACATTTAACCCCCTTTACTCCGATACTACTCAATGAAGTCTATTGTAAGGCTGCTTGATTATAGAAAACATAATAATCATTATTTTAGTAATAATTGAAATTACAATTATTTAAACAATTCTTGGTTGCCTTTAAAAAAGAATCTTTTTTTTGTTATAGAAACTATGCAAAATATTTTCTTTGGACAGTTAAAAAAAGGTCCAAATTATCTTAAATATGTTGCAGTTTCTAAACTAATCTTCTATTGGAGACATCTGCTCACCTGCCTTCTTGCTGGCCAGCGCTCACACCTGCCCAAGCAACCAGAGTTGCGCGTCCTGATTATATCATCACACAGCGCTGTTTGTTTATTTCGGACCAAAGCTAGTGATGGGCGAAATGAAGGCTGCAGCTGAAACCAGTAAATTGGTAAGAGGTCTAACGTAAGGTGACCAGACGTCCCGATTTACCTGGGAAAGTCCCGATTTTGAGCCGTTTGTCCTGTGTCCCCAAGGGTGTTTACAAACCCATTATGTTTTCCCCATTTCACCCAGCCTTTGTCCCGAACGTCCCGATTTTTAACCAATGTAAGGGCTTAAGCGCACAGAACAAATTGTCTTTGCACGTCAATCACAAAGTTCTCATAGTGATGGTAATAAACCAATAAAAAAGCACTTTCTCAGAAAAGTGCCGGGAAACGAATATGCTGCGTTTTGTGCTTTATGCAAGTGTGAATTCTACGTCGTTCACAGTGCGGACATGCAGAGCCATGTGGAAACTAGCAAACATAAGCGGTGGCACATAAGAGTCACTAATGTTAGGGGAAAGCAGTAATGCTGTTCTTCTGTTTTGTTTCTAAACAAGTTGAGGTCCGTAAAAAAATAATTTTTTACTGTTCACAAAAGGGCTACTTTTAATATCGCCCAAACACATGTGTTTCAAAAATACAGTATTGTTCCAATAAAAATTTTGCACTAAAAAGATTACAAAAGAATTTCTCTATTTTGAATATAGATGTTCAAGTATTACTACTTTTGGACTTTCTACAATAAAAAGCTGTTATTAAGTCACCAGCGACAGGACATATCAACCTTTAATTTTTGCTAAAATTTAGGTGTCCCACTTTTTAGTTTTGAAAATCTGGTCACTGGTAGTCTGACTCCAAAACGGATGTGTGTCAGCGTCCGCCATGACAAGAAGCGTCTGAATAGTGCTGTTAGTTAGCACATGAAATGCGAAGGGAACAGAAACAATCATCACAGCGGCATGAAATAATACGAGTTTGCTTTGAGCTGCGTTTGTGAGATCTGCTCCTCTGAAGAGTTTTAGACTTTTCTGCGACAACCAGCCCTGGGCAAAGGATATAGAAGCTTCGAAAAGTGTGTTCTCCTTTCAGCAAAAGGTGAGCACTTATCAGTGCTATCTCAAGAGCTGCGTATAAAAAGGATTATTATTACTATTATTATTTTTTCTGCGACAAATACAACAGTTCATCATGCTGCAGGTAGTTCAACTGATCATCCGCACTCACACAAACCTCGCAGGACGGACTTTCTGCACTGTGTGAACAAGCGGGATGGCATCCTTAATGATTGTTTTTTTCTCAATTATGCCATTTTTATAATCGTCTTGTATAATAATCGTAATTTAATTTTGATCAATTGCACAGCCCTAGTCTATTGCAACCAACTGGTTTTAGAAGCCTAATAATCATCTACATGTGTGGATTAATGTCAATATATCAGCAAGTGTTTTGTGAAGGCCTCAGAAGGGTAGCCATTCAAAATTCCTAGCAATGTAAAACACAGAAACAAAAGCTTATCGGATTAAAAATGTCTTTAGCTACTTTTTTAAAGTATCCACTCAGTCCACAGGAGGAAGTTAGTTCCAGAGCAGGGGTACAGAGAAAATGTTTCGAAGAAGGTGTTTTAGTCAGATGACATCAAAACTTTTTGGCCATGTAAAATATTGTGTGCGGCATAAAACTAAAACTTTGCATCATCTCGAACAGACCATGTTTACACTGAAACATGATGATGAAAGTCTGCATCAACGGGGCCCAACCTCACGCCAATGACTGACGCAATCTGCTGGGATTCCTTAAATGGGAAACTTTTTAACTGATTGGAATGTTTGTATAAATGTATTGAAATGACTTCTTGTTAAGTGCCTTGAGATGACATCTGTTGTGAATTGGCGCTATATAAATAAACTGAATTGATGATGGTAGCTTCATGTTGTATGAATTTGGTCTTTTAACCGGGACATGGAAGCTGTTCAGAAAGAATGAAACAATACACAGAGCTAAATACAGGGCAATCCTGTAAACCTGACGCCCTTGACGCTTCAAACGCGTTTGTTGTGAACGCACCGTTGCTCAAAAAATAAAAATAATAATAAATACAAGACATACTTATATTTCATTAGTGAAAAATATTTTAAAGATCTTGTATCTGTTTCCATTAACTTCAGAATTACGTGTTATGTAATTTTGCAAGGCAGTGTGGATGAAGAGACTTTTTAATGTATAAAAAATCTTTATATTCTCATCTGCTAAATATCTTTAAAAAAATAAATTCCTGAACACCCTTCAGAACAAATGTAAAACAAGAACTCTGAACGGCATACATGTACTTTTCAAATGTGTTATTTTGCTCTGCCTTATAACCCAGACAAGAAATAAAAAGAATCTATACTTCTTTTCCAAACAGAGCAGAGTTTCTGTAATATTTCACAAAAGGTAATTGTTCTGACAAAGAGAGGCTTGGAAGTTAGTTATAAATGTTTCTCCCTCATTTGAGAGGCAAGAATACAGGAATTTAAACATTGCTTTGAATTGTTGTTTACTGTGTTTCTGTTTCTTAAAGGAAGTGTCCTTTTTTGCCAGGTTTATACAGTTTCCGGGGATCGTCCAACTCTATTTGCTACAGCCAGTTTCAGGTGGCAGAGTGAACCACTCCAATCAGGCCTACTCCACTCTGCTGCAAGATGCCTCTTTTGATATTATTAGCACAGCTTTGTGGTGCATTGCGAACAGGAACTAGGACACAAATTACACTCATTACTTTCTGAAAATTATTACTACAATATGAGTAGCAAAAAATGCATAGCTTGAGAGCTCACACTGATATTAAAACTGAGCTCATAGTACAACAAACCAAACTGATTAATTTACATATAGATCCTCCTGTTTTCAAACTCTGGATCAGTGATACATTGCGTCGTTTGAAAAAAATAACGGATGCAGATAGCAATACAGAAAGTAGATTAGTTAAATTATGCTAATCCATACAATAAAAAGTCATAATTATTCCTGCTTTTTTTTTTTTATAAAGCACATTGATTTGATATATAATTATGCTATCAGAATACATTTTGATGCATAGACTTTAGCCAAAATTCTAGAATAAACCCCCTAATTCTAGGTGTCATTTTCGAAGTCCTTACAGCACAGAATGATACACGTGTTTTATATTCTGTTATTTACAGAGTAACACTGTCAAAACAACACATTAATATAAGCAGCCAATTATAGGTTGGCTATCTGCTCCGGTCAGAGATGTTGCTTTTAGTTTGCCAACTGTAATTTTAACAGAGAAACTTAATAAGAATGATAGATGTGGCTCATTTAGTTTACACATTTTGTGTTACTCTGTTTTCTGTTATCAGAAATGATTCCACACAGCCAGATTTCTCTTTCTCTTAAGCTAGAGAATACTATTTTTGTATCAACAAGCTGAATGAAAGTGCACATACAGCCGAAAAGACAAATTCTACGCTGTTGTGCTTTTGTGATATGACTATTTTGTAGACACTCCTTACTGAATGACATTTGACACATGTTCCCTAAGTTAAGCTGTTGTTGACGGGTTTTTATACCACTTTTGGTGTAGCTGAGAACACACATTGCATCGATCCAAATAAGAAGAAATGAAGGCAGGGTAAATGGCAGCCCCCTCCCCCTTTGTATAGTGTGTAGCTATTTAGATAAATGTGTAAAATCCATAGGGTACTACTGTGTTAATTCTTCTGTGCTTTATGATTATTTTTTTTTTTTTGCTATTCTTAATGGTCACTTGTACATTTTGGGATGAAAGTTCAATGCTTTATGCACAGTCAACGATTCAGTCTAATCATTAGAAGCTGAATTATCAAATCAAATCAAATCAAACTTCATTTATAAAGCGCTTTTCAAACCACAATAAAGCTTCTCAAAGTGCTTTACAGATTAAAAATGACCCACAACCCCCCACATCACCATTAATCAACATCAACATTAATCAATAAACATGTGGCCTCCTTGTTGTGTCAAGCAGTTTGCATGCTTATTTAAGTGAGTTAAAACAGTGCAGACTTTGTAGCCTGCTTTAATACAGTAGCCTGGTGTTAAGTAATGATACCACAACAATCACATGGCATTTATGTAAAATTACATTGCATTGGAGCAATTGTGTGGTATATAGGGCATTTCTGTGTTAACATCCATTTTTTTCCGATGCATCTAAGCAAGGTTAATGCTGGACTTATCTACTTAAAGCTGCATATTGTTATAGGTGATTAAAAGGCAAGTCAGATCCGCTATATTGTTTCAGGGTAATAAGTGGTAAGGTTGTGTCATGTTAGAGTTACTGAGTTTCCTTTCAACCACTAAAACAAAGTGTTCGCTGTATTCATGCCATCCTAAATGAAATATAAATTATTTCAGAAAGAGTTTATCAAATATTAGGAATAATAGCAATGCACTTGCGCTCCCCTTCTCCTTTTTTATTTAGGGATGCTAATCAAACATGGCCTGTAGTGTTAATTTACCATCATTTGCACCAGTAGCATCAATTGATCTTTAAAATTTAGACATTAAGATTGGTTAATACATGCATTTAACTGCTACAATGTGCCTTGATGCACAATATACCGTACGTGTTTCACTGTGGTTAGGATTACTGCAACACATGGAAAATGTATGTATTTCTTTTTTTGTAACAAGATGATTTGAGCTTTTTAACTGTTAAGGTTTAGGGCGTGTGTTTAGACTTTAGGCTAGATGCTGAACCTATATGAGGACTGCTATTCTATACTTTTCCCTGTGCTCTGGTTTCCCAGGGAGATTCTGGAGACTCCACTAAAAATTTAACAAGAATCAATATCAGTACTTTTAATGTATGGCAGAGGTATACTATTCTTTATGCTAGTCTTTATGCATCAGTCTCTGAAAGATGGACCACTTTTCAACTTAAAGCACCAGCTGTTCTTAGTAACACCTGTCGCCACACTATAGTACTCTATATTTATGTGTACAGTTTTAAAATAAATTTTAATCACCTGGCATAAACACAGATCCTAAAAGCACTGTATCCATGCTGACACTTTCTTTGGTTTTACTGGCAAAAGTGTCAAGGGTAGTCTCTGTGATATTTATCTGGTTATTAAAATGTATGGAAATGCTTAGCTACAGAGATTTATTCTTCTGAAGATATCAAACTGACAGCCAAACGCAGCTGTTTACATACTGTATAAAACAAAATACAGCAGCTTTTTTCATTGTCCGACTTTACATCAAGCTAAACCTTTTCTGTTTTCTGTTAGCTTGGATTGCCAGAAATATTTCTATTTGCAAGAATAATTTAATAGTTTCTTAAAGAATTTTCTTTTACTGTCTACAGAGATGTTCACATTCACTAAGATTACAATAACATTTGAAAAAATGGAACACATCCCAGATGATCATGTCATACTTTGTAAGCTTCTAATTTCACAACATTTGAGTTTATTTGAGGCATGCCTGTGGATATATTTTAGGGCAACAACTCAAACACATCGCTTCCTGGGACATCATGAGAAACACAAAAGACTTGTGGACCTACACATCTGTGGTTTAGCTTCGGGTACAATTTCCAGTTGCCTGAAGGTGACACGCCCATGTATAAACTAGCATGAAAATGTCCGTTCTGTGTTCCATTAGTGTGTATCAACCTCAGAACAAAAGCAAAATACTTGGAAACATGCTTGCTAAAGCTGGTAAAGGAGGTCTCATTACCCTCAGTGAAAGGAAACGTGATGCTGAAAGGCCACTCAGCAAGCAAGAAGCAATTACTCCAAAAGGAATATATTAAAAGAGACATCAACATTTCCTCCTGCATGATGCTGGATGTCTTGATTTTTTTTTTTTTTTTTAATAGTGAATGTCATTTTTTTATTCCCTGATGCAGAAACAAAAATGTCACTATAGCTTATATGACTAACAGCTGCCAAGTGCAATGGTCATCTTTTTAATAAAATCATTTTTCTTTCACCAATCACCTTAACAAAGCAAAACGGTGTGCGAGGAAATGAGCTGCTGCTGAGATCTCGCAAGAGCTGTGCGTAAGTAATATGGCGGTAAACTGGTAAAACAAACAAACTCGGGTAAAAACAAACCATAACATTCGAGCCAAATATAGCAAACATTTAATAATAATAACCATTATTTTGTATTTCTCCATAAAACATACTGGACGAGGAAACCTTGGACAGCCTGGAAAGCTACTTGGACGAGTGCTTTGACAACATTGTTATGGGCAAGCCACAAAAATCCACCTCTGCTATGCCGACAAGCACACCATCACAGAAACGCACCCGTTCTGAGGCCAGCATCTCTCCAGAGAAAAGCTACAGCGATGTCCTGGACTCAATAGATAAGAAGCTAACCAGCCTAGACGCCCGTCTGGCCCTGGTTGAGGTTCTCTACAAAGAATTTCAAGCTCTAAGGGAATCTCTGGAGTTCAGCCAACAACAGGTAGCATCGCTCGCTGCAGAAAACCAAACGCTGAGAGATAGTGTAAAGAAACTCACCGAGAGGATGACGCAGCTGTCCGGAGAAAGTAAGAGGATGAAAGAAACTATCTTGGATATACAGGCCAGGGGAATGCGGGACAATCTTGTTTTTTCCGGGATCCCAGAACATGCTGAGGACGATGCTCAATCCACCGTCCGAGATTTTCTCCAACAACAACCGGCCGCGACCTATTGTTGCTAAATTCGAGCATTACAAGCAAAAAGAGCAGGTCAGAGGCCTGGGCAGAGAGCTGCGGGGAACGAATTAGAGCGTTAATGATCAAAATCCGAAGGAAATCCTGGATAGAATCAGGAATCCCAATCAGGAAGAAATATATCAGTGAAGGCACCAGAGCTACAGTAGCAGTAGATAAACTGTATGTTAATGGGCAGCTGTTCAGGGACCCCCAGCTTACTCCTTGGCTTTATTAGTCATGTAACACTGGTCAGATAAGAGTTGTTTTATCAGTCAACTATAATCTAATGTTAGCACAGCTCTGTAAAGTTGTTTACATTACTCAATGTGGGCGGGGCCAGGGCTAAGCACTGGGATACTGGCTCTTTTTTTTCTTTTCTCATCTTCACATGTCTATCACCAAATGTGTTTGTCACTCCTTTTTTCTTTTATCACTCACACACACACAAATTTTTTTCATAACATAACAATTTCTTTCTCTCTCACCCTCACCCTTCACACCTTTACAACTTTCTTCTATTTCTCTCTTTCTTATATCTCGGCTTTTGGATTTTCAATCACACAACCCTAAGCACAAACTAATAATGCACCTTTGTTTCTATGGTGATATGGACTTTACAACTTTTGTCTCAAAACTATGGCTACTCTAAGGTTTGTCACATGGAATGTTCATGGAACTGGCACCAGAGAGAAAAGAGTTAAGATTTTTAACCAGCTTAAAAGATTGAAGGCAGATGTCGTCTTATTACAAGAAACCCATAAATCTACCTCAGCTGCAGTTGTTCTTAAATCCCCTGAGTTTCCTAATGTGTTTTCTGCATGCTATAACTCTAGACATAGGGGAGTAGCAATATTAATAAATAAAAATGTTAATTTTACAGTAATAGATACAGTTTCAGATCCAGAGGGTAGATTTATTATAGTAAAACTATCTATACATAACCAAAAGTTATGTATTGTCAGTATATGTGGTCCAAATGTTGATGACCCCTCATTCTTTCATTCCTTCTTCTCGGTGCTCCTTGAACACTTTGATTGCTCACTTCTTCTTGGGGACGACCTCAACTTTGGTTTAAATGAAGAAATAAACAGGCTCAGCACAGCAGGGACTCTATAGATCTATAGATATAGTCAAACAGTACATGAGCGATTATTGACTTTGCGATGCATGGCAATCTCTTCACCCCAATGACAAAAAATATACTTTCTTCTCAAATGTCCACCATTCGTATTCTCGACTGGTATATTTGTTAGTCAGCAGCTCACTGTTGACTGACATTTCAGACACTGAGATACACCGTATAGCTGTTAGCGATCATGCTCCTGTTTCTTTAACTTTAGTAAATAAAACAGAAACGCCTCAAAGCAAAAATTGGAGATTTAATATATCATTGCTTAAGGATAAAGAATTTATTAAATATTTTGAAAAAGAGTGGGCTTCTTATTTGGAATATAATGATATACATGGTACGTCACCATCCATTCTTTGGGAGGCAGGGAAAGCTGTGATTAGAGGTAAAATAATCTCATTCTCATCAAATAAAAAGAAAATAGAAAAAAAACATATTCAGGAATTAGAAGAAACTATTAATTCATTAGAAGCTTCTCTAGATGAGGAGAGACTAGGCAAAATCCGTAAAGCAAAGCTAGACTTAAATGAAATTATTACTAACAGACCCAGTTCTTAATTCAAAGACTTAGGATAGAAAACTTTGAACAAGGTAATAAATCAGGTAGATTTTTGGCTAACCAGCTTAAAATTAATAAAGAAAAAACAGCTATATCTGCTATTAAAGATCAGACCGGGATTACAGTATATGATCCCGGAAGAATAAACAACACCTTTAAAGAATTTTACAAGGCTTTATACTCACCAGAGATAAACCCATCAGATCATGAAATTGAACAATTTCTGGATAACATAACACTACCTAAATTATCTGAAAGTCAAGCAATGGCCCTCGATTCACCACTAACAGCGGCTGAACTCCAGGAGGCCCTCCAAAGCATGCCCAATAAAAAGGCTCCAGGCCCAGATAGATTTCCAGCAGAGTTCTATAAAGAATTCTGGAATATTCTGGCACCAACATTCCACAGAATGCTGCAGGAAACCAAGGAATATGGCCGACTTCCACCAAATATGAATTCTGCCTACATTAGTCTTCTACTAAAATCAGGGAAAGACCCTTTGTTTTCACCAGCTATCGTCCCATATCCCTCATTAATGTTGATCTTAAAATAATCTGCAAAGCCCTCGCAAAAAGGATAGAGAAAGTAACTCCTCTTATAATACATCCTGATCAAACTGGTTTTGTTAAAGGGAGACATTCATCAGCAAATTCACGTAGATTAATAGATTTAATCGATTTTTCTTACTGTAAAAACATTAAAACTAATATACACTACCGTTCAAAAGTTTGGGGTCACCCAAACAATTTTGTGTTTTCCATGAAAAGTCACACTTATTCACCACCATACGTTGTGAAATGAATAGAAAATAGAGTCAAGACATTGACAAGGTTAGAAATAATGATTTGTATTTGAAATAAGATTTTTTTTTACATCAAACTTTGCTTTCGTCAAAGAATCCTCCATTTGCAGCAATTACAGCATTGCAGACCTTTGGCATTCTAGCTGTTAATTTGTTGAGGTAATCTGGAGAAATTGCACCCCACGCTTCTAGAAGCAGCTCCCACAATTTGGATTGGTTGGATGGGCACTTCTTGCGTACCATATGGTCAAGCTGCTCCCACAACAGCTCAATGGGGTTCAAATCTGGTGACTGCGCTGGCCACTCCATTACTGATAGAATACCAGCTGCCTGCTTCTTCTCTAAATAGTTCTTGCACAATTTGGAGGTGTGTTTTGGGTCATTGTCCTGTTGTAGGATGAAATTGGCTCCAATCAAGCGCTGTCCACTGGGTATGGCATGGCGTTGCAAAATGGAGTGATAGCCTTCCTTATTCAGAATCCCTTTTACCCTGTACAAATCTCCCACCTTACCAGCACCAAAGCAACCCCAGACCATCACATTACCTCCACCATGCTTAACAGATGGCGTCAGGCATTCTTCCAGCATCTTTTCAGTTGTTCTGCATCTCACAAACGTTCTTATTTGTGATCCAAACACCTCAAACTTGGATTCATCCATCCACAACACTTTTTTCCAGTCTTCCTCTGTCCAATGTCTGTGTTCTTTTGCCCATCTTAATCTTTTTCTTTTATTGGCCAGTCTCAGATATGGCTTTTTCTTTGCCACTCTGCCCTGAAGCCCAGAATCCCGCAGCCGCCTCTTCACTGTAGATGTTGACACTGGTGTTTGCGGGTACTATTTAATGAAGATGCCAGTTGGGGACCTGTGAGGCGTCTGTTTCTCAAACTAGAGACTCTAATGTACTTATCTTCTTGCTCAGTTGTGCAACGCGGCCTCCCACTTCCTTTTCTACTCTGGTTAGAGCCTGTTTGTGCTGTCCTCTGAAGGGAGTAGTACACACCGTTGTAGGAAATCTTCAATTTCTTAGGAATTTCTCGCATGGAATAGCCTTCATTTCTAAGAACAAGAATAGACTGTCGAGTTTCAGATGAAAGTTCTCTTTTTCTGGCCATTTTGAGCGTTTAATTGACCTCACAAATGTGATGCTCCAGAAACTCAATCTGCTCAAAGGAAGGTCAGTTTTGTAGCTTCTGTACCGAGCTAAACTGTTTTCAGATGTGTGAACATGATTGCACAAGGGTTTTCTAATCATCAATTAGCCTTCTGAGCCAATGAGCAAACACATTGTACCATTAGAACACTGGAGTGATAGTTGCTGGAAATGGGCCTCTATACACCTATGTAGATATTGCACCAAAAACCAGACATTTGCAGCTAGAATAGTCATTTACCACATTAGCAATGTATAGAGTGTATTTCTTTAAAGTTAAGACTAGTTTAAAGTTATCTTCATTGAAAAGTACAGTGCTTTTCCTTCAAAAATAAGGACATTTCAATGTGACCCCAAACTTTTGAACGGTAGTGTATTATCTCTAGATGCAGAAAAATAGAGTTAACTGATAGAGTTAATAGATAGAGTTAACTGTAAATTCTTATTTGCAACCTTACATAAATTTGGCTTAGGAATTTCTTTTATAAACTGGTTGAAATTATTATACAGTTCACCAACAGCATGTATCAGGACTAATAACCAAACATCATCTAGGTTTTATCTTCAGAGAGGTACCAGGCAGGGATGTCCTCTCTCTCCCTCCCTGTGAAATACATAGACAATTATTTGATTTTTGATGGTAAAAAGCATGTAAAACTATTTAAGACATTGGAAATGCTAAATTATAGTCAGTGCAACTTGACAAAAAAGAGTTTTGTTAAAAAAGCAGAGTTCAAATTAATTTACACAAGGTCAAACCAATTTAGTCATTTTGTTTTTTTTTTAAATGGTATAAGCTTGGTATATTTAGACTATTTAATAGTGCATTCCTTTCAGTGTGAAAATATGATACAACACACATCTTCATTGGATCTTAAGAACTGGGTGCACAAGTTTCAATTTATTGTGGAGTTTCTGTAATTCGACTAAGATTTGGTTTAATATTTCCTAGCACTTTGACTACACTTTTTGTAGTCATCAAAAAGCTTCTGCTTCACTTCGGGCTAGATATTCAATTCTGTTATATAATACAGCTAAAAAATGTGAGTGTTGTCACTCATTTCTGAAAGTGAAACTCATATATTAAGTAATCATTACACATAGGATAAAATATTTTTCATTCCTTCATTTCCTGTAATTTTAATTATTACAGATAATGAAAACCCCCAACTGAATGTCTCCGCAAATTAGAATATTATACGAGATTCATAAAACTATATTTTAAACAGAACTTTCATACTTCTGAGAAGTATGTTCATTGTTCATTGTAATCTAAATAATACATGGCCTTCACTTTGTAAAATGAGTGACAAAAATATTGAACTTTTTCTTGAAATTCAAATTTTTTAAACAGTTTGTGTACTTGCATTATTTTGATCTCTACTTTTGATTTCTAAGATTACTAAGCTCTTGTCATACTTTTATTGTAAGTTATAATTTTGCTGCACTTTAATTTAAAATGTTATTAGATAAATTTTATGCTTTTCTATTAGGGCATTGCAATGTTAAGGTTGAAAAAAAAATACAATTGCAGCTGGATTCAGACACAGAATCACCCGCAAGCATAAAATCTGCACACAGTGAGCATGAAAAGCTATTTGTTTCTTCAAGTGTGTCTGCTGTTGTTTCTCTTCCAGGACTGGCTGAGTAGATTTGGCTACCTCCCGCCCCCTGACCCAGTGACCGGCCAGCTGCAGACCAAAGAGGCGTTGACCAAGGCCATCAAAGCCATGCAGAAGTTTGGAGGGCTGAAGGAAACTGGAGTATTAGGTATATGCGTCTGAGTTCAGATTTATTCTGTACTATGACTGTAGATCTTTTTTACTTTGACATACCAGTGTTATCAAACTAAGTAACAGTGGTATAAGGTACAAGTGATAAAATATAATGCAGTCCTAGCAACAAAAACACAGAGAGTAGCTTTAGAACGAACCAAATCAATATCTCTTAGACAAAACAGTGAAAGGTAATATTTATTTGGGTTCTATTTACTGGGTAGTATTGCATTGCACAGCTGTCTACCCACCACAGGAAAACTTGTAAACATGAATCACACTTGCTGTCACAGAGAGAGGAAGAGAGAAGAATGACAATACCTCCACTTGCCTACTGTATGTGATTGATGATGCCTATATGTGGGAAACAGAACAGTGTAGTGATTAGCATGCATTCTCCTATTCTCTCTTTGCGCTACGCTCATAACTTCCTGCAATTCACATTGGCAGTCTTACTCACTCATAGGCACCACAACCCTCCTCTGCAAACAGTGTCATTATTTATCTCCCACATATATAGTAATGGAGAGTAGATACCAGTAATTTTAAGTTTTAAAGGTTTGGGATGGGGGGGCAATAATGTATTGGATAACAGACATCTTTAAGAGTATTGTTGCAGATCTAAGCAGGTATCTTCCAGAGCTTGTATACTTTATCACTTAAATTGATTTAAAATGCCTTTTCTTGTTGCACACATATGTTTGCACAGGATGACCTGAAATACCAAGGTCACCGGTGCAGCCAATTGTAAATCAAGTTTGAGCCATGATTGTAGATCAGATGCATCTCTTGTAAAAGACACTAAACACATTAAACCTGTTTTAGTACCTTTATAAAAGTATTCATATCACTTGAATGTTATTTATATTAGTTTTTTACTTGAGTTTTATGTGATTGATGAACCCAATAAAATGCATTATGTTGAAGTGGAAGGAAAAGGATACATAGTTATAAAAAAGTTTACATATAAAATTCTGAAATGACGACTACAACCACCCTTTGCTTCTATTACAGATGCAAGTTTATCTAAAAGGTTTTGACCAGTCAGACTGGATTGGGAACATCTGTGGACATTACCTTTTTTTAGTCTTGCCACAGATTTCCATTTGAATTTAGGTTTGGGCTTTTACTGGGCCGTTCTAACACATGAATACGCTTTGACTTCTGCTCTTCCATTTTTGTAAGCATTTGTCAGTCTCAAGTTGTTTTCAGACTCTAATTTTGCTTCTAGTTTTGGCCTTTATTTAGCTCCTTCCATCTTTCCATCAACTCTGACCAGCTTCCCTGTCTCTGTTAAAAAAAAAAGGTTCCCCTACGGCATGATGCTGTCACCACCGTGTTTCACTGTGTGCATAGTTTGTTCAAATTCAATTCAAATTCAAATTCAAATTCAAATTCAAAAATACTTTATTGATCCCAGAGGGAAATTAAGTGTTGGTATAGCTCATATAATCAATTCTTTAAGGAGTTGTTGTAGATAATGATGGCTGTGGGCAGGAAGGATTTCCTGTAGTGGTCTGTATTGCAGCGAAACTGAAGAAGCCTCCGACTGAAGATGCTCTGTTGTTGTGTGACTGTCTCATGAAGAGGATGCTCAGGGTTGTCCATAATTTTTTAGATTTTATGAAGAATCCTTCTTTGCATTATCATCTCCAGATTTTCCACAGTTGTCCCAAGAACAGAACCAGCCTTCTTTATCAGGTTGTTGAGCCTTTTTAAATCCCTGGCTCTGATGCTGCTACCCCAACAGATGACGGCTGAAGAGATTACACTCTCCACAACAGACTTGTAGAAGATCTGCAGCATCTTGCTGCAAACCTTGAAGGACCTAAGCTTCCTCAAGAAGTACAGTCTGCTCTGTCCCTTCTTGTAGACGGCTTCACTGTTGCGCCTCCAGTCCAGTCTGTTGTCAAGGTGAACTCCGAGGTATTTATACTCCTCAACCACCTCCACTTCTTCTCCCATGATGGAAACAGTGTTTGACTTATCCCTGTTTCTTCTGAAATCTACAATCATCTCCTTTGTTTTGTTCACATTCAAAGTAAGACGATTGTTTCCACACCATGTCACAAAGCGGTCCACCAACTCTCTGTATTCAGCATCTTGTCCATCTCTGATACACCCGACAATTGCAGAGTCATCTGAGTATTTCTGCAGATGACAGGTCTCTGATTTGTACTGGAAGTCTGAGGTGTACAGAGTAAAAAGGAATGGTGAGAGTACGGTCCCCTGTGGCGCTCCTGTGCTGCTGACCACCTGGTTTGACACACAATTCTTCAGTCTCACAAATTGTGGTCTGTTGGTCAGGTAGTCATTGATCCAGGCGATTGTTGAGGGCTCCACCTGTGTCTTCAGGAGTTTCTGACAAAGCAAATCAGGCTGAATTGTGTTAAATGCACTGGAGAAATCAAAGAACATGATCCTCACAGTGCTGCCTGCTTTGTCCAGATGACAGTGGGTTGGTTGAAGTAGGTGGATGATGGCATCTTCAACTCCAACTCCACAGCGATAAGCAAACTGCAGTGGGTCCTGATACGTTCTTGTTTGCTTATTCAGGGGTGCCAACAGGAGTCTCTCCAGGACCTTCATGATGTGGGATGTCAGGGCAACAGGTCTATAGTCATTGATGACTGATGGGTGAGTTCTTTTGGGTACTGGAACAAGGCAGGATGTCTTCCACAACACTGGGACCTTCTCCTGAGTTAAGCTAAGGTTGAAGAGGTGCTGCAGAATCCCACAGAGCTGCTCTGCACAGGCCTTCAGGACTCTGGGGCTGACACCATCTGGACCTGCAGCCTTGTTCCGGTTCAGTTTCTCCAGCTGCCTCTTCACCTGACTTTTGGAGACAGACAAGTGGGAGGGGGAGGCAAAGGGGGTAGCAGCATTTCCTGACTTGGTTGAAGTCAAACTTGTGGAATTAGAAGAGTCCATGGCTGAGGTGAAGAATAAAACATCCGAGGTGTAACAGGAAAGCTGTTGATCAGAGGAGGGTGGGATGTCTGTTTGGCTGGGAACAGGAGAGGGGGATGCTGAGCTAGTTCCTGAACTGAACCTGTTGAAGAATGTGTTCAGTTCATTGGCTCTGTCCAGACTTCCATCTATCCAATCTTTCCTGTCCTTAAAACCTGTGATCTTTCTCATTCCTGACCAGACATCTCGGATATTGTTCCTCTGTAGTTTGTTCTCCAGCTTCTTCCTGTATGCCTCCTTGCTGTCTCTGATCTTGACCTTAAGTTGCTTCTGTATACTCTTCAGTAATTCCCTGTCTCCCTCCCTGAAGGCTCTTTTTTTCTTGTTTAGCAGTTCCTTCAGGTCACTGGTGATCCAGGGTTTGTTATTAGGGAAGCATCTCACTGTTCTGGTGGGGATGATGTTGTCCACACAGAAGTTTATATAGTCAGTCACACACTCAGTCATGTCATTGATGTCCTCTCCATGTGCTTGGCAAAGAGTCATCCAGTCTGTGGTTGCAAAACAATCCTGCAGGGCTTCTTCAGCTTCCTGTGACCATTTTCTCACAGTTCGTTTTGTCACAGGTTGCCTCTGAACAAGTGGTTTATATTCTGAACAGAGAAAAACAAGATTGTGATCTGATTGTCCCAGAGGAGGTCTTGGTTTGGACGTGTATGAATCCTTTACATTTGCATAAAACAAATCCAAGGTCCTGTTTTCTCTTGTAGAGCAGCTGACAAATTGTTGAAATGTTGGAAGTGTAGTAGAGAGCGAGGCATGATTAAAATCACCAGATATTGCCACAAATGCATTGGGGTGCAGTGTCTGTAGCTTAGCAACAACGGAACTGTTGACATCACATGCAGTGTCGGCAACGGCTGAAGGTGGAATGTAAACAACTGCCAAAATTACACTGGTGAACTCTCTTGGCAAATAATATGGACGAAAACTCACTGCCAAGAGTTCGAGATCTGGGCTGCAGAGACGACACTTCACAGTAACATGTCCTGGATGACACCATCTGTTGTTGACAAGCACTGCTACTCCACCACCTTTCCTTTTTCTGCTCGTCTTCAGATCTCTGTCTGCTCGTACAGTCAGGAAGCCTGGCAGACAGACGTTGGAGTCGGGGATATGATCCAGCAGCCACGTCTCCGTAAAACACATAACACTGCATTCACGGTACTCTGGCTGAGTCCTTGTAAGGGCTTGGAGTTCATCCATCTTGTTAGGCAGTGATCTTACGTTGCCCATTATGATCGATGGAAGAGATGGCTTGAACTTCCTCTTTCTCTGTCTCCTTTTCGCTCCTGCTCTGCATCCACGTCTCCTCCTTATCAACTCATCGGGGATTTGTGGTTTCAGTTGAGGTATTATTTCAGCTTTTGCGATGTTAATCAGCTGCTCCTGGCTGTAAACCACATTGTTGCCATGGTTACGCATCATAACAAATTGTCAAAAAGGGAAAAATTTACAGCAAAAATCCTTCCAGCTTCACAGCACCAAAAACTAGAAAGTATACAGGTCAAAAAAATGCAATCTTCTTTAAGAAAAAAGAGGAACCAATGTACAAAAAAACAAAACTTAATATGTAGCCAACAGAGCCACTCCAACATGCAGCCACCCAGAGCAGCGCAATTCTAGAAATTCAAGGTGTTGTGCAGTGGTTTTTATTTTTACAACATGGTAACATGGTTCTTTCCACACTGATCAGTTAGAATTCGGTCTCATCTGACCACACCACCTTCTTCCAGATGTTTACTGGGTCCCCTATAGGGTTTGTGGCAAACAGTTTTTTTTTAATGCCACCCTCTTGTAAAGGCTAGCTTTGTGGAGTGCATGACTCATAGCTGTCTTATTAACAGATTTTTCCACCTTAGCTGTGGATCTCTGAAGCAGCTCCAGAGTTACCATAGGTCTCTTGGCTGCTTCCCTGAGTAATGCTCTGATTACACTGGATTTATTAGTGGTATCAGAGCTAAATAAAAAGACATTCCAAGCCTTTTCCTTTTTTTTTGGGAATATAAAAATAAAACTATGAATCATTTACCTTCCACTTCACTTCTATGCAATGCTTCATGTTGGCCTACAACATAAAATCTCTAAGAACTGCGTTGAAGTTACTGTTTACAATATGACAAAATGTGATCAAGTTTAAACTGTATTAACAGTTTTAAAAAGCCCCATAAATAGAGATTCTAAAGTTAGAATTTTAGTTTTTAACTACTTCCTCTCACCTTTACTGTCCTTCAGACCAAGCCACACTAGGTCTAATGAAAACACCCAGATGCTCTTTGCCAGATGTCTCTGATCCCAATGTGACGGCGGGGCGCAGGAAACGAAGTTTAAACACCCAGAACAAATGGAATAAAAGGCACCTGTCGTGGAGGTAGGAACATTTTTTGACCCAATTTACATGAAACTTCCATATCACGCTAACTGTAAAAGAGATTGCAAAGCCTACAAGCAGAGTAAAGTCTTATCTCTTGCTCTTGGAATCACCTTTGTGTATTTATGAACCAACTGCCTTTTTTATTTTATTTTCAAATAAATTAAATTTTCAGTTAATCATTCAATTATTATTCAGTTCATTTTTGTGTTTACTTTGTTTACTGTCATCTAGAGTGCCCACGTGTAGAGTCAAACAGTAACAAGTGTGCTAAATAAATACAGGGCATTCCAAAACGCCATCACAAAGTGTAGTATTTTGAAGCAAAGAAATAGAGACATGGTATTCAATAGAAGTGGAAGGAAAATAATAACTACAACTGCACGCCATTCGGAACACATCATCTCCCACTGTGGTACATGGTGGTGGCAACATCATGCTGTGGAATTTTTTTTTATTTTGTTCAGCAGATACAGGGGAGCTGGTCAGAGGTGATAGAAAGATAAATTAAGCTAAATACAGGGCAATCCTCAAAGAACATATGTTAGAGGCTGCAAAAGTCTTGAGACTAGGACAGAAGTTTGCATTCCAGATGGATAACAGCACGAAACATACAGTCAGAATGGTTTAGTTAGGACCTGGGATATGTTTTCGAATGTCCAAGTTCAAATTATGAGTAAAAATTTGAGATGCCGTGGCAAAACTGACTAATATAACCGAGGTTGAGCTAGTCTGCAAAGAAGAATGGGCAACAATATCTGTGGTATAGCTGTAGTTGCAGTGAAGGGTGGTTCTGGAAAGAATTTTTTTTTTTTTTATGACCTCCATTGCACCTTTATAGATTTTTGTTCCTAATAAATTTTAAAACCCATATGTCATTTTCCCTCTACTTCACAATTATGCTTTAGGTAAACTATTTGTTGTATAGAGTACTAGCGAATACATTTGCGGTTGTATTATGTTTACAGTGCCTTTGCGAGGCACTGTAAACATGTTGGCATTGATGTTCATGAGCAACTCGAATGCTTATGTAAATTCGTACCTCAACAGATTGACTGATAAACATTCACACTGTCAGGGGTGAACAAAATAGGCGATGGTTTGCAGTAAGTTAATTCGTCTTCCAGCTTGTGTAATGTGTGTCCACCTGTGCTGCACAAATCAGTGCAGTATAGAAATACACATGTGCTCATGGAAATCAACCATCTGAGGGAAAAAAAATGCGTTGGACATATATGCGCGTACACACACCTACACACATGGAGGGAATCATTGTAGAGTGGACGGATTCTCTAGGAGGCAAACATTTTCATAAAATATCATCACTCCTGGATATGAAGAAAAATCTTGGCACCACCATCAACATTTTTATTTGAGATATTGTTTAGAGAAAAACCTTCATTTGCCTTAAGACTAACAGCATAAGTGCTAGATTATTAAATATAACAAGCTTGTTTAGGGTGAAAGATGTTTTATTATATTTACAAGATAATTGATTTTGTTCCGTCAGCAGAAGTCCATTCAAGGACAGAAAAAAAAGCTCAACAGTTCACTTATCCTTTTGTGATTACTTTCCTGGCAAAACATTTAACTGAACATTAAATGGGGCTGGGAAAGGACCTCCTGTGTAGATCCTGATGGTGGTGGGGGAGTTATCAGGGTGGCTGAGTCCTCAAATGAGATTTTTGTGATGTCATGAACAGGTGAAGGTTACACTACAGTCACTTTAGAGGATACATTCCAGAAAAGAAAATTCATTTTAAAGTGGAACAGATGAATAAAACCTCCAAATAATTTGGCTGACATCATCTTAGACCTGACTGATGGCAAAATTCTGGCTAGACCATATTTGTAAATATAATTTCCCGGTCAGCATCATCCCGTTTGTAAACAGTGTAAAATGTGTAAAATGCAGCAGATTTAGAAATGAATGACTTCATGGGAGTATTTGGATTGTTTTCAACAACCACATTCATTTATGATCAGAACATGTGAGGATAACAGGGGAAAATCGCCCTGAATTTGCAACGCAGTTTTTCAAATTGTTT
Source organism: Valencia hispanica (assembly GCA_963556495.2). Taxonomy (NCBI): domain Eukaryota; kingdom Metazoa; phylum Chordata; class Actinopteri; order Cyprinodontiformes; family Valenciidae; genus Valencia; species Valencia hispanica. The sequence continues at coordinate 14,642,558 of OY747717.1, read as the reverse complement.
GTTTTTATTTGTCCTCATTTTTACCTCAAACCAAACTTAATCAATTAAGCATTTAGCTTCACCTACATATCCATTACATCCATTTTCTCTCAACATAAAACTGACATTACTATTCAGTTTTAAGCAAAGTATGATGAAAGTAATTTTTTTGTTTTCTAAACCACACTTTATTGTGACTTTTTCTATTCTATTCAACTAAAAAAACAAGTTGGAGAGGAATGTGCTTTGTTTCAATTGGTGTGGGGCAGGGTGAGGGTATTCACAGAGCGACATGTTGTGAAGTGCTTGTCTGAAAACCTCATCAAAGCCTGTATGTCCACATCTTACTATTCACTTTAAAACAAAAAAAGCATGTTTTTCACATCCCCTGAAAAGGAAAGGGAAGGAAAATAAAGTCATTTTAGCCACTAAATACAGGATAGCACAACTTAACAGTACTTAAACATTAAAGTAGGAAAGCAATAAATAATGGTTAAATACTGTATGTATGTAAATATTGTTCACACCAAATCATCCTTAAGTTACTTCTAGTGAGACATAAACGTGTGAAGGCTGACGCATCAAGCCAAGAAATGATGAAATGAGGAGGCCTAATAGACGTAAGTTGGACAGAAGGAAAGCAAAGTCAAGCGAGATGAGGCAAGAAAGCAGGACATCAGGGCGCTGGAGGATTGAAGAAACAGGTCGATGAGCGGGAACCTTCAGCTGTAGGGAAGGCTGTTGGAGCGAGGCCGGCAGAGGGCTGAGGCTGTCCTGCTTAAAACCGGAACAAAAAATAAAAAATAAAAGTAGAGATAGATAGTGGAGATCACAGGGCTGCAGGATGAAAATTATGCTCTGTGCACATACAAGATCTGTTACTTGAAAAAATGAGATAAGATTTATCGCACGTTTTAATCCTTGTATTTTTGTTTGAAAATAATGATTTTAGAGCAATGGTTCTCAAACTTTTCAAAACAAGTAACTTCTGTAAATTCTAAGGTTTTCAACTTCCACCATCTTGACACACGTTTGAAAACATTAATAAAATAGAAGCTTGTTTTTTTTTCACGAACACAATAGTAAAAGGGGAAAAAAAAGTTGTTTCTGATGGCAATATATTTGTAGTTGAAGGATGTGGTGTAGTGGATTCCATTTTTAACTTTGAAGTTTACATTTTCAAGTATCTAAACAGGAAGGTTCCCTGAATTTAGAATTTCAAGTAGGAAAGTCAGAGGTTTCCTAACTATCCCTAACCTCAAAATTCAACATAGCTGCCCATGTAGCATTGTTGGCTTGTATTGCTAGTATTATATATAGAAATTAGAATTTCACTCTGCCTTTCTGATATGGTTAAATTGGGTTTAACCAGATCCAAGTTCTGACTTCAGACAGACTTCGTTATTATATATGCAGCAATGACTTTGACAAGAACCGAAGTAGCACAATAGCCAATGTGTTTGATAGACCACCCCCCTGTTGCTGCAGTGGACATAAATTGAGGAAAATCACTCACTACTGATTCCCAGGGATACATGTCTGGCTCATCCAGCTGGAATCTGCGGGGCCGCACAAGCGTTTTCAGCAGCTGCTCAGGCTGTGAGAGTGATGAGTTCAGAGGGATGAATCACCTGTCACCAGGGGCCAGGATAGTCATGGCTTATTGAAAACAAATTACCTGGAGACTCTATCCCTGCAGGCAAGGCCTTGTTGAAATAATCCCACCACATTTCTGAAGGCTCTCAGTCAGAGGTTCAAACCGTTTTTGAGGGCATCATGATGTTATTATGTGAGTGTGGTCTCAGGTGACCTGGAAAAATAGGTGGCAACTATCTGGTGCTGCTCGCCGTACTGCAGCAATGAAGTCAGCATCTGCTAAAGGGGACCAGCATGCAGACTGCTGTGATGGTTTGCTTTTAAATAACTGCAGGATTTTGCTTTTTTAATAACCCACACCCTGTTTCTCTATATCTTATGACTGCCAGCCAACTACTGCTAATCTCCTGACCTAAGTAACCCGCAGCTTGGCTCTTTTAAAAGGGTCGTTCTTTTCCATGCAGTGGAAGTCACCTTTTGACTTTCTCACTGGTAGAACAACACAGAGCTGGCATAATTTGCTAAATCAGAGCTCTAAATAGTCTGTTTTTTTAAAGCATGAAGCTAGTTCTTCTGCTTATTATGATAATGTTCATTTATTTTACCTTTATTATGATGTGAAGTATTTTGTCAAAAACTGTGAAGTGAAATGTCTGTACTGTACATTAAAGGTAAATGGATTAAGAAGTCTACAGTTTAGAACAAAATGCAAGTGTGTGATAGAAAAATGTCATATATTGTTTTTAAACAGATTTTCAGTGGATTTTTAAAAATGGCAATCTAGCCATTTAAAGGATAACAGATTCAAAACAAAAAGTGAAGTAAAGCTACAGTCTCCAACACCCTAATTTATATCTGAGGGCAGTGATGATGCTGTAAGGCAAAAGGAGCTTCTTTTATGGCTATCCTACAACATTGCTTCTGCCACTGGGTGCTGCATTAGGATGTTTCCTTGATACAACCCGTCTAGTCAGAGGGAATCTTGAACTTAACATCCATAAGGTGTGTTTTTTTTCCTGACCACTGTCAACCAATCACACCAAGGTTCTTAAGCCTGAATTTTGTTTTTGGGAATCTTGATGTGTCTACCGTTCAGTTTTTTGTAATCCCTATATGATCTTCTCCTTGTGCTTCTCCTCCTAATCACTCCCATTCTTCACATAATGCTAGGGCTGTTCTTGACATTCATTTTTGCATTTAAACTGCGGCTTGAAATGCACAACCTTTTTAGTGTGATGGCAACCAGCAAAGCCGAGCTTGGACGCAATAAGGGGGTAAGTCTGCTTTTCTCCAGTTGGGAAACTTACAACCTGAAAACCCAGCGTAAACCTGTGTCTTTGTTTAGGGGTCTGATCATGGCATAGTATGTTTTCGTATGAACAAAATTATCTCTTTGTTGGACTTAGATCCATACTTAGATCCTTTTGGTTGCTTCCAGATCATCAACTGGATGCAATAGCAGTTGAGGTGCTAAGAGCGTGACCGGAACCTTCTTGTAGCAGTGCCAGCTGGGGTGCATGATAAGGATGTAGGTATAACATGAGGTCAGCTTGTCTAATCGGGCTTCAGATTCTCTGATGACCAAGCAGTGTGTTGGTTGTGTGACAGCACTACAGCCCCCCTATATGCTTCCAACATTAAATGTTATTTGTGATTTTATCAAAACCTTTTACGCTAGATTCAACCTAAGGTAATAACCCTTAGCATCATCATTCATTAATTATTTTTGCACCATGCCAGTTCTATTTTTTGTAATTAATTGACTAGCAAAGCCATTTACTATCAAATAGTAGTTGTGATTAAATGCATGGAACATTTCTTGAATTGCTTTGCTTTATGATGAGACTCCCATATAATATTAGATTCATCTACAAATTTCAACTCTGCCTTATTTGTTAGTTTCCCTGTGAATGACATGTTCATTTAATCGGTAGTTGTTTGTTTGATCTTTTTTCCAATTATAAGTGAAGCCTGTAAGATTTTTCTACAGAATGTTTATGTTCTAATGGGAATAGTTTGCCCAGAGAAAGTACCATAGTGAGAGTAACACAATGTTTTTTAACTCTGCAAAAAAGGTGCCAGTAAGGGGAACTTTTAACCCTTTAAAAAAGATCAGAGTTGGTAGTAAAAGGTGCACAACATGGCCCTCCAAACAGTAGGACAGATGAATGGCTGAGACAGAGGACAGATGATTATGCTCATCTTGAAGCGGTAGGAGACAGGCAAGTTTTATGAGTTCTGACTCCTGAAACTTAAATTAAAAACAGCTAAGAACCTTACCATAAGATATGTCCACAATAAAATCAACAGACACAAAGACCTCCAATTAATTAACTTTTATATTAATAACAAAAATACATAAGTTAGTGATTTCAAAATTTGTAATTATCAAGCTTCTGTTTTGGGTTTTAAAAAAAGCATAGCTAACCTCAAAACCCTACAGATCATTGGAAACTCTTGCTTGCATATTTCATCTCTTTTCTTGCTTTTATCTCCATTCCCCTCATGCTCTAACAATACTTCCATCTCTTTCCTCTTGGTCTTCTTAATCCCGCTCTTCTCCTTCTCTCTCTGTTCACTTGTTAAGCTCCATAGCAAATGATCCTGATTCTGTCCAGGACTGCCTGCTCGGTGGTGTCAGGGTGTTCTTTGATGTAAGCACTTCTTTATGTAGGTATTAAATTTGATTGATGTGGAAGCATCTGACAGCACACTCTGTTCTCAGATATTTATTTGTAAGTCAATGATGCACACTCTGAAGCTCTATTGCTGCTAAACAGCCCTCCAACCACTGAGCAGCTGATGACTCCTGCTTTGTCAAAATCTCCAGCGTCTGCATTTTTGACTAAGCCGTGCTTGCTAATGCCTTTATCACTATATAAGTTTGCCTAAGTCATGATTAGAATAATATCAAGAAAACAGACATTAATGTTGCTATTGGAAAGTCATCAGCTTAATCTGTAGACTTGTTCTTTAGGAGCTGAAACGCAGCTGTCATTGCAATGCTGCTGCTCTTAAAATTGACTCAAATTGCAAGATATTTAGTCATTCATTTCACACTGGGCATACACATATTTCTGTTTAAACATATTTCTTCACTATGTAAAAAGCATTTTTGAGACAGCTCACTAGTAAGGGATTGTTTAATGAGTATATGTGCACAAATGTCTGACTGCGACCTTGTCCTTCCTCACGAGGTAAACTAGAGCAGTGGCCAGTGATGATAATAACCCCTCCGTAGGGAAAGCGGATTCTTTGCAGATGGATGTGAGAATTAAAGCAGGGTTTAATTAGCAGCAGCAGCGACAGCAGTTTTGGTAAGTGTTGGTGTGAGTTTGAGGACCATCCTTACAGTCATGTAACACCAGGGATGCAACAAAAAAAACAAGCAGACTGCTTAATGCCTAAAATATGGTCTCTTTGAGAGTTTTAATGCCTTTGTGAGTTCTACACACTAAGGCCAGAGTTAGCTTGTAGCGTGTGCAAATTTGCATGTCTTCTGAAAGTAAAGATCTACACTGGGTCTCGGGAAACTGAGAATTCCTCTAACTGTATATTTTCTTAATTATCAATAAACACAGTAAAGAAGGAAAAATCCACACACAAGGATTTTTAATCTGTTTATGTGACTGAAAGTGTACAGGTCAGAGCAATATCCCCTCTTTTTTTAAGTTTTTGGTGGCACTAGTGGCCTTTATTTGCAGTAGTGAGACAGGTAACAGGTAGGGAGAGAAGGGGGTAAGACATCCAGCAAAGTTCAAGAGTTGGGACTCGAACCCTGGACGGCTGAGTTGAGGACTGATAGGCTCTGAATATGGGGCAGCTGCTCTACCTCCACACCACGCACCACCCCAATAGCCACTCTTCTTAAAAGGTTTTCATTCACTCTGATTGCTTTATTTCCACACTAGATTCCAGAAAATGTGAAGAATGTACATACAATACGTTTTTCAAGTTGCGCTTGTCCTCTGTTTAGCCATAAACACACCAGAACAACATCTGACTCCAGCAGGGATGAACCACGTTTGAAATGCCATTTCTTTTTTTTCTTTTTTTTTAACGTGTCCTGTTTGGCAGTGTGGAGCTCAGAATTGGTGTCTGAGTACCAAGTAGAAGCCCAACAGATTTACTTTCACAAGCGGAGCAGTACAGCTTTTGCTATAGTCCTCCACTTGATATATGTGTGAAAAATCTTTATTATGAATTGTTGGGGTTTTTATTTCCTGATGTTATGGACACGGAGATGGAAAATTAAGGAGAAGAAAGAAGGAAGATGAAGAAGAGAGGTAGGAAACAAAAAGTCAAGAGAGAGGGTGAGTTGAAAATACAAGAGAGGAAGGGGAACAAAGAAAACACAGGAAGACATTGAAGTCTGCCTCCATACCCACAGGACGGCAGAGAGAGGGGGAAAAACAAAACAAAACACGAAACAAAACCAACCAAACATTGTGAACTAAGAATTACACAACCACATCACACAAAAATAGATATAAAAATACAACAACAATGTCACAGAAAAACTCAGATTAATCCGATTAATCAAGCTCTAGTAATGATAACCTCAGCCCAAGAATATATCCTTAAACACCAGAGACCCCACATCTATGTGTGTGTGTTAGCATGCTGGTGCATATAAGGTTTCTCCATAAGAGTGTTCGATAGTTGGTGTGAGCAGGCATCAATCCGTCTCCCAGGAATCGATGCAGACATGAAGGAGATCGGAGCAAAGACGTCCAAAGGACCCCCAGAGCCCCAGGCGGACCCGGGCGGGGCCGACCGCATCCCCCAAGAGTGGAGCAAAGGAGAACCCCAGGGGAACATCCAGCAGCCACTATGCAGGGGCCCGGGGGGCAGCAGTGATGAGCCCACGGGCCCCGCCGGCAACCGGCGAAATGCCATTTCTAAATAAATAAATGATGAGAATGTTTTAAATGAGTCACAGCAGATATCATAAAACGCAGTGGAATGATTCATCCCTTTAACAGGTTTATTCTGAGATAAACAAGCATTGGTTGATGTTAAAATACAGGTGAAACTCAAAAAAAAGAATATCGTGCAAAAAATGTTTTCTTTCAGTTATTCAACCTACATGCAAAGCGAGGGATTTCAAGCATTTTTTATATGATTTTGAAGATTATGGGTTGCAGTTTATGAAAAGCCCAAATTCCAAACTCAGAAAATTTGAATATTACATGAAATCAATATAACAAGGATTTTAAACAGAGAAATATCAGACCTCTAAAAAAGTATAATCATGTATGTGTACTCAATACTTGGTTTGGGCCCCTTTTGCATCAATTACTGCCTCAATGTGGCGTGGCACAGGGCTTACAGTATTCCGGCACCGTGCCGGATTTCCGGCATTTGACTATGATTCAGAAAAAAAAACCACACACAAAAAACCCCCGAATAAACCAGCCCTCTTGAATGCAGCATCCCACGCGAGCCAGCGGTTGTTTCTCCCGATTTAGAAGAATGACGTTGTTGTTGACAAGGTTCTTAAAAACAAGTGGCGGTGGGCATGGGTAAATGAAAAGGGCGGAGACGGCAAGCCGTTTGGGAGCTGGTGCCAGAAGCTAAGGGAGCCTGGTACCTGCTTTTGTGTGTTGTGCTCCAAGAAACCAGTATATGCAACTAGTGGGAAAAATGCTCTTCAACGTCACGGACGAGATGCCGGGCATAAAGCGCTCCAACACACAAGCCGTTTGCCGGGAGCAACAGCCACAGCGGACGCAGCGACCCCGATGAATGATCGTGTTTGTGACTTGAAAATACATGTGTGCTCTTTCATTGCAGAACACGATTTATCATTTACGATCGCTCAACCGCTCGTAGATCTGTGTAAAAGGTAGCAGTTGATAAAAATGCTTTAACAAAACTGTCCGTTTCCAATCAGCATGCCAGTTATATGAACTGGGGTTGCCAACCGTCCCGTAAAAAACGGAACTGTCTCGTATTTAGAGAAAATATTATGTGTTCTGTATTGAGGTGAAAAGGAACGCAGTTTGTCCCGTACTTCAGCTACAATGAAAAAAAGATACAAAGGTGGAGTTATTCTGTGTCTTTAAGCTGTGCAGCTGCCTCATCTTCTCTCATTCTCTTTCTCCCTCTCCTGTTGCCCATTCAATCATGAAACTGATCAATGATCAGCTGATCGGCTTTTCTGTCGGAAGTCCCGTCTCTCACTCTCGTTTGTTTATTGCCCACTTTGCCCTAGAGAGAGGAAACCAGCGGATGTTGCGCTAAACAACAGCAGCACGTTTAATAACCTGTTAGAACTGATTTAATATGACTTTCTATTATCAGCTGATGTTTGCTGAAGCCACAGCCGTAAAAGCTGCTGGTCATGATATCAGTTTGGATATGTGGTGAGATGGAAACATGAAGATGAAACTAGGAGATGTTCTTACTGAATCATCAGAGCTGAACAGGTGATGATGGAGAAACAGGTTTACCTTTTAGGTAACATGAATGAGTTGAAGGGAAGTTATAAACTGTTTCTGAGAGACAAATAACACCAGGATCGTTTTCTACAACTCTAGCAAAGTTTTGCAAGGGGGCCAGTTAGGGCATTAACAGGGAAATGGGGGAACAAATAAATAATTTTCTTTCTTATTCTCATTTAAAATGTCTAGCTTTTAATACAAAAAAATATTTGAATCTTACAACCAAAGTGGACATCTGTTAAATGTATAGAAATCCATTATCTTATATAGTAAATATTGAGTCTAATATATACCCTAGTAAGCTATAGTACATTTTCCTTTGGGAAGGTACCACCTGTGCAGTCTGCAATTCGATCGAAGAAAGATGTTGAATCTATTTAATTATTATAGAAAAATAATTGATTTCTGTGCATTTGTTTACATGTGCATTAAATTAAAGTCGATTACATCAATTAAGCATCATAAGGTAAGGGGTGGACCGAGGTTCCTTATTTTATTTGCTGGGAGTTGGCAACCCTAATATGAACACACATGGCATAGCACTGTAGTTCAAGAAACGTATATCTCATCAGCTCAAAGGATGTATGTTTTCTCTGAATGTTGATGAAGCAATCACCCAAAACATGGAAAAAATACTGAATGTAATGGTTCGCTTTTTTGATAATGATGCATCCAGAGTAATAACACATCATCTTGCAAGCAAGAAAGTAAACATTAGCAATAGCAATGCTTCAGCTCTGATCATTGCACTGGAAGCTTCGGTTTAGCAATTCTGTATTTATTTGTATTTGTTTCATATTATTCAGTTTACCACTGCTTGAAGCACTTTACTGTTTTTTTGTTGTTAAAATGAACTGCCTCTGCAAATATGTTAAAAAGGATGAGTCAAGACCCGATGTAATGTATTTCCCATACCTTAATTTGTCATTGTTTTAAACAAAAATTATATAAAAAGTTACAATTTATATGTTTTTTGTATAAATTGCCCTTTACTAAATTAAATTGTTGCTAAATGAATCAGATTAATTAGATTGACTGAGTTTCACATGTTTTCATTTATAACTTAATAACCTTTACTTCTAAAAATCACATTGAATTGTAGGTCATCTTGTACATTACCAAGCACAATGCTAAAAGTTGTTTGCCAAATTGCCTATACTGTATATGCATTGGATTCACTGCAACCCACTCCTGGAAAAAAGTTCAGGCTCAGGATTTTTTTTTCCCTTTAAGCCCTGCGTGGCATGAATACTATCAGCCAGTGGCACTGCTGAGGTGTTATGGAAGACCAGGATGCTTCAATAGCAGGCGTCAGCTCTTCTGCATTGTTCGGTCTCATGTCTCTCATCTTTCTCTTGGCAATGTCCATTGATTCTCTATGCTGGTCAATCAAGCACAGTAATCCTATGGTCATTGAATAAAATGTTGGTACTTTGGCAGTTTGGGCAGGTACCAAGTCCTGTTGAAAAAAGGAGGTCAGCATCTCCATATATCTCGTCTGCGGAAGGAAGCAGGAAGTGCTCCAAAATGTCCTGGTAGATGGCTGCATTGACTCTGGACTTAATAAAGTACAGTGGACCAACACCAGAAGATGATATGGCTCCCCAAATCAACACAGACTGTGGAAATTTCACTCTGGACTTCAAGCATCTTGGATTGTGTGCCTCCCCATTCTTCCTCCAGACTCTGGGACCTTGGTTTCCATATGAAATGCAGAATTTGCAGTTCTTTCTTTCTTTAGCCCAGGTAAGACGCTTCTGAGGTTGTTTGTTGTTCAGGAGCAGGTTGACAAGAGGAATACGACATTTGAAGCCCATGTCCAGGATCCGTCTCTGTGTGGTGGGTCTTGATCCACTAACTCCAGCCTCAGTCCACTCCTTATGAAGGTCCCCAACACTTTTCCTGACAATACTCTCCAGGCTGCAGTCATCCTTGCTTGTGCACCTTTTTCTTCCACACTTTTGTCTTCCACATAACTTTCTATTAATGTCCTTTGATACAGCACTTTTGGAACATCCAACTTCTTTTGCAATTACC